>WNWK01029696.1:0-24161 GCA_009830355.1 Cherax destructor
GCTGGGTAGTGCGGGTAGTGCTGGGAGGCTGCTGGGTAGTGCTGGGTAGTGCTGGGTAGTGCTGGGTAGTGCGGGGTAGTGCTGGGTAGTGCTGGGTAGTGCTGGGTAGTGCTGGGTAGTGCTGGGTAGTGCTTGGTAGTGCTGGGTAGTGCGGGGTAGTGCGGGAGTGCTGGGTAGTGCGGGGTAGTGCTGGGTAGTGCTTGGTAGTGCTGGGTAGTGCTGGGTAGTGCGGGGTAGTGCTGGGTAGTGCTGGGTAGTGCTGGGTAGTGCAGGGTAGTGCTGGGTAGTGCTGTTACGCCTCAAAACACAATCGAGTGCGTAAGTATTTTTCAGGTGTAATTAGTTTTGCTTCTCCATATTTAATGAGATGGTCCAGTTTTAACTCAAGGTTACACTCTCATGTCTATTTAGAAATATATTTTTTTAAATTTATATATTATCCATATATTACTACATATATTAATACTCAAATACTATTATTAGTATATATATATATATAGCTATAAATATTTTGATATTATATATATATATATATATATATATATATATATATATATATATATATATATATATATATATATATATATATTTTTATTTTATATATATATATATATATATCGCACTGTAACCACGAACAAGTGTTATTTAATCATTAAAAGCACTGCGACTAGCCGAGGGCTCGAACCCGTATTGTTTTGGCCCGCCTCATGGTGAGCGAAAATCTCACGATGGGCCAAAACAGCACGGGTTCGAGCCCTTACAATGCGATATATATATTTATCAAAATGCGGCAGGCCAGGATTCGACCCCACGACATATTGTCCCGCCTCAAGAGACAGCACAACCGTAGGTGTCACCCTATCCACTCCTCCATCGATCCAACAAACAACACGAGCCTATCGAACTAGGCTTATTTCATGTTGCAGGACACTCGTGGTAGTGGATGTTCAAGGATTAATTTCAGCCTCCTCCTGTTTGAATACCCGCCTCCACAAGCAGTCTATATACCAATGAAACCAAGAAACAAGTGGTATTGAGACATTTACCAAACTGCGGCCAGCGGCTGCGGCATGTTAAAATGCCACGTGACCAAATGATGTTGAATAAGTAAATTTATTCAGGTATACACAAATACAGATACATAGATTATCATACATAGCAGCATATGTGTAGAGGACCCAGGATAACCCCAAAAAGTAAGACAGAGTGACTTATTTTCATTGGATGCCATTCCCGGCATCCTGGAATGGCTCAGATAACATCCAAAACCCTGGGTTGCGTAGCTTCACACGATTTTTATTGAGTTTACAAGGCTGTGAAATGTTCCTGTGTGAGGCTCGGTCACTGTGCAGTGCCTGTGTGAGGCTCGGTTACCGTGCAGTGCCTGTGTGAGGCTCGGTCACCGTGCAGTGTCTGTGTGAGGCTCGGTCACCGCACACTGCCAACACATATGACATCAATAAGTAACATTAAAACCGCGGGTTCCATCCCCGCCCGTACCGTGATGTGAGTCTCGATATTAAGATACAAATATTATGCGAAGTCTGTCTCAGGATGTAAACAAAAGATTTAAATATGAAAAATACTCTTGCTGTGTGATGTAGACAGCCTGACTGTCTGCATAGACAGCCATGCTGTCTGCCAGCTGAGTTCATATTTCGTGCCATGCTAGTTTCCATAGTATTCCGCCAGAGGGCAAGCCTGGTAGGCGTACCCACGTCTACCAGACCCGCCCTGGCCCACTCTCACTTGGCGCCCAAACTTCAGTCAGTCAACAGGCCTAACTCGTCTCCCCCTCGCAAGGCATGGCCCACCTTGGCCATGGCCACAGACACGCAGCCTGTTACCCGCACCTTTATTACAAATAAAGTAAGAAGCCTCCGAAGCCTTATCATTTCAACCACGCCTCCAAGAAAACACGCCAAATAATATATCGTTATAAATGGTGACAACGGTGCCTCGCAGCAGTTGTGTTTGCCCGCGAGGGAAGGAAGAGGACTGAAGTTTGTCTTTCAATTCATCACCCTACACAAGAAGCATCCGTCTCTCAACGAGTTATCCTGATGTCGTGTCTGCAAATCTCAGCATCCAGACACAGGTACAAGCAGGATTCAGGCCGAAATTTGTCTAATTCTCCGAGAAATGGCGTCACTGACTTCACGCCACAGCGTCCCATGCTGTTGCTCAGTCACGTGATCAGCCTTACCAGCATGTTCTGCTGTTGTTGTTCAGCTCAGCACTGCTATCAGCACTTCAGAGGTGAGTTTGTGGTGATTTCCAAGTGTGAGCGTGTCTCCTCGTGTGTTGTGGGTGAGGGAGGTAGGCGCGCGGCCCTGTCTCTCACCATACACACCCGCCCTAGTGTACGCCACACACTCCACTCACTGCCCACTCCCTCTCTGCTGTTTTCTGTGAATTTCCTTGTGAATTCTCGCCAGAACTGTGTATCCGAGTGTCGAGGCCACTCGAAGCCACGTGTGACCAAGCCACGTGGATCTACAAGCCACGTGGATCTACAAGCCACGTGGATCTACAAGCCACGTGGATCAGCAAGCCACGTGGATCTACAAGCCACGTGGATCAGCAATTCACGTGGATCAGCAAGCCACGTGGATCTCCAATCCACGTGGATCAACAAGCCATGTGCTGACGTCACGATGCTGCCGACTCCACGACGTCACTCCACTGATGTCACTTCGCGATGTCACCCCATGACATCCATCATCATGTCACTCCAGAACGTCACCTCGCGACGTCACCTACGATGCTGCCTGACGTCACTCGCGATGTCTCCCCATGACATCACCTTACGACGTCACGCCTGACATCACCCACATGATGTCCCGAGTGTTCTAGATTCAGTGATCATTTTATTTTCATTATTTGTCGAGAAGTTTGAGAGAAGATATAAGTCGAGTGTTCATTAATTCCTCTCAGTCAGTGTTCTCACATGTTCGAGTATTGCTTAGTGACGATTTTTATACAGAAAAGCGTCTGTAAGCTATGTTGTACCACATGTGTAGTATGTGTGCAGTTTCTCGTGTGTCCTATGTAGCACCTGTGTGTTACTTTGTCACCCAGTGTGTGACCAGCGCCCCGCGCGCTTGACAGCTGACATTTGTCAGTCCAGGCGTCAGTTACGAGCGTTCGAGCGCCCTGTACAGAAAGCTCTTATTGTTCGCCGCTCGTAGATGCCTTTGCTGAATCGTACCCGCGACGATTCTCCCATCGAGACCGTTCCACTTCACCTCCAAGACCGTCAGTCCAGTTATTGCAGATGACCAGTCTGGGGACGCTTACACTGCCCTCTGCTGTAACTTCTACTGTCGACAGATGTCACTCGCCAAGCCGCAGTTAAGCCTGTTGGCAGGCGACTGTCAGCCTCGTGTCACAGCTTCAGTGAGCAGCCTGCACAAAGATGATGTCACTTTGACTGCTAGCCCACTCACTGCAGTATGGTGTATGCTGTTACGAACTCCAGATGTTTCGCCGAGTCGTCCCTGTCACGACTCACTCCACACTCGCCAGCAGCGACAGCTCCAGCGACAGTACCAGTCGAGGAATGACCTCCTGAGTCGCTTGCCAGTCCTGTCCTGTTGCGACTACTGACGACGCCTCACTCGAGGGCACCAGCAGTTGTGCCCCAGGTTGAGTGACCCCTGCAGCGACTACTACGATGTCTGCTTCACATCCCAGAGGAGACCGTACCCTGTTACGTCACAGCTCATGTCTCCCGTGTTGCAGTACGTGTCCAGACGCAGGAAGGCGTGTAGTGCTGCATCGACGCTCACTGCCTTAGACCACGAAGCACACCGTTTTTTTTCTTCCCTCTCTGGAGGAAGTTTTTTTTCTATGTCCATATGTTTATGTATATATGTATTTTTCTTACGTGTTCTGTGACCTGTTCTTGCGAGAGAGAGACCCGAGTTTTTTTTAATGCCATTCAAAATAAAAAAAATGTTTTAAAAATTTAGGAACAGTTCATAACTTAAGGAGTATTATGGTTTTTAAATTTTAATTTCAAAGATTTTAAAACGTTTAAGATGTTTTACGTTATTTTTGGTGTTTTGTAGATAAGCTTTCGGTTATTCACTTTTTATTTTATATATTTTTTTAACTCACAGAAATCATTATAATGGAACTGAATGACCAGAAGATAAATTGAAGACACAAAAGAGGTTATTTAGGCACGATTATCTGACAAGTTGTCAGGATGTTTACTTGTAGTGTCAGTGTTTATTGAGGAATCATATCAATGTTGGTAGAATTACAGACAATATGTTAAGTAAAAGATCACAAGTGCAACTAATGTGACATTTTATTGTGGCAACGTTTCGCTCTCCAGGAGCTTTGTCAAGACGTTACTCTAAGGTTTGACAAAGTTCCTGGAGAGCGAAACGTTGCCACAATAAAATGTCTCATTAGAAAATATTTCTGATACTGTACTAAACGTTCTGCAATCCCATGTCGACTCATAAAAATCGCTCTTAAAATATTTTATTTCTTATTGAAAAATTTAAAATCTAAATTTCCACATTTAAAAGAAAATAATATGATGGATTTTCTTACTTAAGACAGCAAGAAAAAGCTGATGTAAACCTTTTAAATTGTGTTCACTCACTTCAAACCCTTTTCTTATGTCCAGTTTTTCTTGACACATGTGCGAGTGTCGCCATATAAAAAATACATTTTTTTTTTCATTTTCAGGGCAATCACCATTAAGCTTCTCAATACACATACTTTACACACATTTTTAGTAAACCAAAATGAGAAATCGGACAAAAAAACAAAATGGCGGAAACGAGCCAAGCCTCTGAAGGCACTGTTTTGGCACCTTTTATTTTTTTTCGTCCTCATAGCAGACATAAAAAATAGTACAAACTATAGGTTCGAAATTGTCATTTGTGGAAGATACCGAAATAAACATGAAATTGGCCTTAGAAAGCACAGAAAAATTATAGATATCGACAAAGTCTTAAAGGAAAATATGTTTAGATATGCCAACTTTGATGTCCATGACTTTTAACATAATAACAACAGTTATCAGAAATATTGCCGGAACAAGTGTTTTAAGAGGAAGGTAGACCACTACCCAAGGCGAGTGCCAATTAAGCCTGGCTGTGATGGCTATGTGGGTCTGGACTGATATACAAAAAACAGCCTAACGACGGGCAGGGCTGCGAGGGCCGAATAGCAGTCTGGATACTGGTCACGGGTATCTCTTAGGTCTGTTATGTGTCATCTCGAGAGCCAGGTAAACCTTCTTAGTCAATAAATATATGTCACTTCACACTCAAATTTCAAACTTCACAACTCTGAATGTAATATTGCTAAATTCAATTGTCCGGAGCAGGTGGTTCCTAGCTATTATCTATTGTTGAATCCATACTCTGAGATATAAGAATTAGAAGAGGGAGAGAGAGAGAGAGAGAGAGAGAGAGAGAGAGAGATCCTTGGTCAAGACCCGACAATGTTATTCAGCTGATGAAATTATTGCACCTCAAACTCGGCATGATGGGTCACCTCTACTAGCAGTCAGGAGAAAGCTGACCTCATTGGCGAACACTTCGCTGCTAAGATGCCAGTTCTTGACCCAGCAAGGAAACTTCCTTGGCTGGCAGCAAGAACTGTGTCAAAGTTATCAGTAATGACAATAAGGCAGGATGAAGTGTATCTTTTCCTTAAATCCCTGGAACAAGATAAGGATGTGGGCCCAGATAAGTTGAGCCCAATAATGGTGAGTAGATGTGCAGACAAGCCAGCATCACCTCAGACTCGAATCTATTAACACTGCCTAGCACAATGTAAATGACCATCTTTGTGGAAAGAGGCAAATGTAGACCATGTTCACATAAAGAAAATCAGAGGGAAAATCAGCAACTTCAGACCAGTGTCATTCCTGTCAATCACTGGTAAGATTCTTAAGACAATAATCTCACGGCAGATGAATCGTTTTTCGACTACCACACGTTTGTTTGTGACCGTTAATATGGCTTCAGAAAAAATCACTGCTGCTGACCTGCTGTTGAACCTCTCCACAAAAGGCACTAGTCACTGGATGAATCCAAGATCAGCTGTGTAGTACTGGACATTGCTGATGCTTTCGATCGAGTATGGTACCAGGGAATCCTGGAAAAACTGCAAGCACTAGGAGTCGCCAGCTCTGCACAATGCCTCCTTAATGATTACCTTCAAGGTAGATCTCTAAGAGTAGTTCTCAACGGGACAGAGTCAACAAGACACACTGTTGGTACAAATGTTCCACCAGGAAGTGGGCTTGGACAATTGTTATGGAATGTTTACTTCAATGACCTTCTTCATCTCTTCCCAGAGTCCAATGCATATGCAGACAAATGTACTCTGACATTTATTTATCCAGGAGAGGAAATGGCAGCTGCTCTAGGTTACATAAATTACCAGCTTACAGCTGTATCAGGATGGGGAAAACTATGGCAGGTTACATTTGCCCCAGAGAAAACACAAATGATGGTCTCTAGGCACCATGATGGTAATGCTGGAGCAGTGGTAAGAATGAATGGGAGAGTGTTGGTTCTCGGGGAAGAAGTTGATATCATTGTGGTGAAATTTGACTCCAAACTGACTATGAAGAACCAAGTTGTAAATCTTGCAGACAAAGTGGCCAGGAAGCTTACAGTACTTTGATGTATCTCGTATCTGTTTGGAAGCAGAGGCACAAGTATGCTCACATCTTGAGTATGTTCCACTTTCTTGGATTGTCTGCCCCGTCTCATCTGCGACTTGACACAATAGAGAACAGAACAAGACGATTCATCTCTCGCCTGGACCCAGCCTGGACAGATCTATTATTTTAACAGAGTCTTTAACACAGGAGGAATGTGGGTGGTCATATTGATATGTACAAGGTCAATATTGTCAAAGTACCACACTTGGCTCCACTCCGAGGACAGCGAGAACTGAACTGCTACACAACAAGACGGGCAACAAACCACAACTACACTCTGACTGAACCCTTCTCCAGAACATCGCTTCACCTGAGATCATTTATTCCAAGAATGTCTCGAGTCTGGAACATGTTCGTACAGCATAATGACAACGAATTTAGCACTAGTTTTGACAATGATCATGATAATAATAATAACAACAACAATAATAATAATTATAATAATAATAATAATAATAATAATAATAATAATAATAATAATAATAATAATAATAATAATAATAATAATAATAATAATGGGAGAGGCTGTCAAGAAATTTTGCTGAAAACAAGAAAAAAATTTGGAGTGAGATAAACAAGGTAAGAAAGCCAAGGGAACGAATGGATTTGTCAGTTAAAAACAGAGTAGGGGAGTTAGTAGATGGGGAGCTGGAGGTATTGGGTAGATGGAGGGAATATTTTGAGGAACTTTTAAATGTCGATGAAAAAAGGGAGGCGGTAATTTCATGTACTGGCCAGGGAGGTACAACATCGTTTAGGAGTGAAGAAGAGCAGGATGTGAGTGTGGGGGAGGTGCGTGAGGCATTACGTAGAATGAAAGGGGGTAAAGCTGCTGGAACTGACGGGATCATGACAGAAATGTTAAAAGCAGGGAGGGGATATAGTGCTGGAGTGGTTGGTATTTTTGTTTAATAAATGTATGAAAGAGGGGAAGGTACCTAGGGATTGGCAGAGAGCATGTATAGTTCCTTTATATAAAGGGAAGGGGGATAAAAGAGAGTGTAAAAATTATAGGGGAATAAGTTTACTGAGTATACCAGGTAAAGTGTATGGCAGGGTTATTATTGAAAGAATTAGAGGTAAGACAGAGAGTAGGATTGCAGATGAGCAAGGAGGCTTTAGAGTGGGTAGGGGATGTGTAGATCAAGTGTTTACAGTGAAGCATATATGTGAACAGTATTTAGATAAAGGTAGAGAAGCTTTCATTGCATTTATGGATTTAGAAAAGGCATATGATAGAGTGGATAGGGGAGCAATGTGGCAAATGTTACTGAAGGCTGTAAAGAGTTTTTATGAGGATAGTGAGGCTCAGGTTAGGGTGTGTAGGAGAGAGAGAGATTACTTCCCGGTTAAAGTAGGTCTTAGACAGGGATGTGTAATGTCACTATGGTTGTTTAATATATTTATAGATGGGGTTGTAAAAGAAGTAAATGCTAGGGTGTTGGGGAGAGGGGTGGGATTAAATTATGGGGAATTAAATGCAAAATGGGAGTTGACACAGTTACTTTTTGCTGATGATACTGTGCTTATGGGAGATTCTAAAGAAAAGTTGCAAAGGTTAGTGAACGAGTTTGGGAGAGTGTGTAAAGGTAATAAGTTGAAAGTGAACATAGATAAGAGTAAGGTGATGAGGGTATCAAACGATTTAAATAAAGAAAAATGGGATATCACATTGGAGAGAGGGATTATGGAAGAGGTAAATGTTTTCAGATATTTGGGAGTTGACGTGTCAGCGGATGGGTTTATGAAGGATGAGGTTAACCATAGAATTGATGAAGGAAAAAAGGTGAGTGGTGCGTTGAGGTATCTGTGGAGACAAAAAACGTTATTCATGGAGGCAAAGAAGGGAATGTACGAAAATATAGTGGTACCAACACTCTTATATGGGTGTGAAGCATGGGTTGCAAATGTTGCAGCGAGGAGGAGGCTGGAGGCAGTGGAGATCTCCTGTCTAAGGGCAATGTGTAGTGTAAATATTATGCAGAAAATTCGGAATGTGGAAATTAGGAGAAGGTTTAGAGTTACTAAAAGTATTTGTCAGAGGGCTGAAGAGGGGTTGTTGAGGTGGTTTGGTCATTTAGAGAGAATGGATCAAAGTAGAATCACTTGGAGAGCGTATAAATCTGTATGGGAAGGAAGGCGGGGTAGGGGTCGTCCTAGAAAAGGTTGGAGGGAAGGGGTAAAGGAGGTTTTGTGGGCGAGGGGCTTGGACTTCCAGCAAGCATGTGTGAGAGTGTGTGAATGGAGACGAATGGTTTTTGGGACCTAACGATCTGTTGGAGTGTGAGCAGGGTAACCTTTTGTGAAGGGATTCAGGGAAACCAGTTAATTGATTTAGTTGGACTTGAGTCCTGGAAATGGGAAGTACAATGCCTGCACTTTAAAGGAGGGGTCTTGGATAGTGACAGCTGGGAGGGACTATTCTCAGCTGTCGTATCTGAGCGCCTCTGCAAAGACAGTGATTATGTATGAGTGGTGAAAGTGTTGAATGATGATGAAAGTATTTTCTTTTTGGGGATTTTCTTTCTTTTTGGGTCACCCTGCCTTGGTGGGAGACGGCTGACTTGTTGAAAAAAAAAATAATAATAATAATAAGGACATCAACGAAATAGTCAGTTGACCAAATAAAATCGCTGACCCACAGATAGCTCCACCTTCAACCTGTTCCTTATCTGTATATCTCGTAACAATAAAAAGGCTTTCGAGTAAGCTGATGTAGGTAACAGCTTGTAAATAAAGTTAGGAACCCAAAACCTAACCTTGTGCAACCCTGTGTAAAAATAGAGTGGAGGGGAGAGGAAAGAGGAGAGGATAGGAGACAGGAAGAGAGAATGACAGGAAAGAGAGAGGGACGGAAGGAAGAAGAGAAAGAGAGGACGGAAGGAAGAAAAGAGAGGTGAGAGGGAGAGAGAGGGGAGACAAGAGAGAGTAAGTACTGGACTGGTGTTACAGCATCGATCTTGTGCACCTCGTCCCGGTAACCTACGTGTATGTCCAACCATCTGCCAGAGTTGTTGCTACCACCACCAAGCCCACCTCCACCACCAAGCCCACCTCCACCACCAAGCCAACCTCCACCACCAAGCCAACCTCCACCACCAAGCCCACCTCCACCACCAAGCCCACCTCTACCACCAAGCCAACCTCCACCACCAAGCCCACCTCCACCACCAAGCCCACCTCCACCACCAAGCCCACCTCCACCACCAAGCCCACCTCTACCACCAAGCCCACCTCCACCACCATGCCCAACCACCACCACCAAGCCCACCTCCACCACCAAGCCCACCTCTACCACCAAGCCCACCTCCACCACCAAGCCCACCTCCACCACCAAGCCCACCTCCACCACCAAGCCCACCTCCACCACCAAGCCCACCTCCACCACCACCAGCAAGCCAACCTCCACCACCAAGCCCACCTCCACCACCAAGCCCACCTCTACCACCAAGCCCACCTCCACCACCAAGCCCACCTCCACCACCAAGCCCACCTCCACCACCAAGCCCACCTCCACCACCAAGCCCACCTCTACCACCAAGCCCACCTCCACCACCATGCCCAACCACCACCACCAAGCCCACCTCCACCACCAAGCCCACCTCCACCACCAAGCCCACCTCTACCACCAAGCCCACCTCCACCACCAAGCCCACCTCCACCACCCAGCCCACCTCCACCACCAAGCCCACCTCCACCACCAAGCCCACCTCTACCACCAAGCCCACCTCCACCACCATGCCCAACCACCACCACCAAGCCCACCTCCACCACCAAGCCCACCTCTACCACCAAGCCCACCTCCACCACCAAGCCCACCTCCACCACCAAGCCCACCTCCACCACCAAGCCAACCTCCACCACCAAGCCCACCTCCACCACCAAGCCCACCTCTACCACCAAGCCCACCTCCACCACCAAGCCCACCTCCACCACCAAGCCCACCTCCACCACCAAGCCCACCTCCACCACCAAGCCCACCTCTACCACCAAGCCCACCTCCACCACCATGCCCAACCACCACCACCAAGCCCACCTCCACCACCAAGCCCACCTCTACCACCAAGCCCACCTCCACCACCAAGCCCACCTCCACCACCAAGCCCACCTCCACCACCAAGCCCACCTCCACCACCAAGCCCACCTCCACCACCAAGCCAACCTCCACCACCAAGCCCACCTCCACCACCAAGCCCACCTCCACCACCAAGCCCACCTCTACCACCAAGCCCACCTCCACCACCAAGCCCACCTCCACCACCAAGCCCACCTCCACCACCAAGCCCACCACCACCACCAAGCCCACCTCTACCACCAAGCCCACCTCCACCACCATGCCCAACCACCACCACCAAGCCCACCTCCATCACCATGTCCACCACACTGCCCCACCACAACCACCCTGCCCCACCACCACCACCAAGAGCACCTCCACAACCATGCCCCACCACACTGCCCCACCTCCACCACATTGCCCCACCACCACCACCAAGCCCACCTCCACCACCATGCCCCACCACCACCACCATGCCCCACCAAACTGCCCCACCACCACCACCAAGCCCACCTCCACCACCATGCTCTACCACACTGCTGAACCACCACCATGCCCTCCTCCACCACCATGCCCCACCACCACCACCACCAAGCCCACCTCCACCACCATGCTCTACCACACTGCTGAACCACCACCACCATGCCCTCCTCCACCACCATGCTCTCCTCCACCACCATGCCCCACCACCAAGCCCATCTCCACCACCATGCCCCACCACACTGATCCACCTCTACCACCATGCCCCACCACACTGCTAAACTACCACCATGCCCCACCACCACCACCACCCTGCCCCACCACCACCACCAAGACCACCTCCACCACCATGCCCCACCACACTGCCCCACCACCACCACCCTGCCCCACCACCACCACCAAGCCCACCTCCACAACCATGCACCACCACACTGCCCCACCTCCACCACCATGTCCAAACACACTGCCCCACCACCCTGCACCACCACCACCCTGCCCACCATCAACCTGCACCACCACCACCCTGCCCACCATCAACCTGCACCACCAGCACCCTGCCCCACCACCACTCTGCCCCACCACCACCATTCTGCCCACCACCACCCTGCACCACCACCACCCTTCCCACCAAAACCACCCTGCCCCACCACCACGACCCTGCCACCCACCAGCACCACCATGTCTATTACGAACACAGTTATTACCTGGAGTTTACCTGGAGAGAGTTCCAGGGGTCAACGCCCCTGCGGCCCGGTCTGTGACCAGGCCTCATGTTGGATCAGAGCCTGATAAACCAGGCTGTTACTGCTGACTGCACACAGTCTAACGTACGAACCACAGCCTGGCTGGTCAGGCACCGACTTTAGGTGCCTGTCCAGTGCCTGCTTGAAGACAGCCAGGGGTCTATTGGTAATCCCCTAATGTATGCTGGGAGGCAATTGAACAGTCTTGAGCCCCTGACACTTATTGTGTTGTCTCTCGACGTGCTAGTGGCACCCCTGCTTTTCATTGGGGGGATGTTACGTCGTCTGCCGAGTCTTTTGCTTTCGTAGGGAGTGACACTCGTGTGCAAGTTTGGTACTAATCCCTCTAGGATTTTCCAAGTGTATATAATAATGTATCTCTCCCGCCTGCATTCCAGGGAGTACAGGTTTAGGAACTTCAAGCGTTCCCAGTAATTGAGGTGGTTTATTGCAGTTATGTGTGCCGTGAAGGTTCTCTGTACATTTTCTAGGTCAGCAATTTCACCTGCCTTGAAAGGTGCAGTTAGTGTGCAGCAATATTCCAGCCTAGATAGAACAAGCGACCTGAAAAGTGTCAACATGGGCTTGGCATCCCTGGTTTTGAAGGTTCTCATTATCCATCCTGCCATTTTTCTGGCAGATGCGATTGCTACAGTGTTATGGTCCTTGAAGGTGAGATCCTCTGTCATGATCACTCCCAGGTCTTTGACGTTAGTTTTTCGCTCTATTGTGTGGTTGGAATTTGTTTTATACTCCGATGAGATTTTAATTTCCTCACATTTTCCATATCGGAGTTATAATATGGCCTGCAACCTGGTCGTAATGTTTTTCAAAGTGGAGCAAACAAACTCAGCAATAGCATATAACTTTTATTTCCTTCACCAGATATAATTTGCTAGATATATATACGTACACTTATGTACACTATGTACAGAGGTTGAATAGTCAGTGTACCCCACGGTGACAAAAGATGGCAAAAGCAGATGCCAGAGAGAGCGCACCGTATCAACCAGCAGGTAAACAAGTCAGCCAATGCTTACCACAAGTGAACCACGTTGCTTCACCTTTGGTGCCCTTTCCTGTGATTGGTCAATGAAAAAAGGTACTGATTTAACGACGGGTTCCCTAGTGATCGTTAAACCCTTAGCACCTGGTTCATTGGTTGAGAGGCAGCCCACATGGGAGCGTGATATACGCCGAATAAATTGTAACATACTCTTTTCATGGCACACCCCCACCCCAAAAGGGCTCTAATAACCAGGACTATGCCTCCACCTCCATGTGTAGCGGGTTGCCATGGCACTGAACAGTAATGAAACCACCTTTCCTCTCAACTATCCAACTCATTAGATAGGGTTCAACTTTCTCTAGAGACTCAGCAGGGCTAACATTGGTTCAAGACACCTGTGGACGGCAGCAGGATGTCCTCTCACTAAAAAAAAAAAACCTCCAACATCATTTCATGAACAACATAAAGGAGAAAAAAAAGAGCTAGGCTACCCATATGGTCCCTAACACATCCTAACTTAAACACGGGAAAGAGTATCTGCCTGCACATTTTGCTTGACGGCAATATGTATGACTCTAATGTTATAGGGTTGCAGCCTGAGAGTCCAATTCATCAGACAAGTGTTGTGTGGTTTTTCAGTGTGGTGATGTAGGCTAGAAGATTATTATAATCTAATATTAACACTACTTCTGATATAAAGATAACTGTACATTTTGACTTAGTGGTGACTTATGGGTATAAACTGTATGACTAGATGTAAAAACTAACTTTCTATACATCAGTCTATCTAATTTTTGGTTTCCCCCTACCTCTTTACCAGTCTCTGAGCAGAGCAATAGGTTGTGTTAAATTTTATATTAACTGGATGATCTGAGTGGAATTCACCCATGGCTGCCTGAAAAGCAAAGTTTAAGGTAGGATCTCTTCGCTGTTCTTCTTGAAAGGACAGTCCCTCGGGCATGGAAACAGAGATATCTGGGAATCCTGCAACCTTGGAATAGGAAGGCTTGATAAGGGACTTTTCACTAGATTTACGAGACCCTGGCCAATTTTCTTTGTAAAATAATTTGTCTAGCCCTAGATCTGAGTCATCCAAAGATAGGTCAGTATTCTCGACAGACATCCCTAGGGATTTTGCCCGAGTTATGGCCAACATCGGAGAAGAATTATTAGTGACTGTAAGTTCTGGACATTTCGTGGACTTCAGAATGTTATTGCCTAGCAATAACATGGTATCCTTCATTGGGAATCCCTCAGATTCACCTACAGCTAAATATCTTGTATAATATTTACTCTGCATGAAAATTTTGTAAAGGGACAGAAAATACAGCTCCTCCGAATGCTTCTAACAGAACGGAGGAGTGCAATGACGTCTTTTCAGAAAGTGAGAGTACTTTCTCAATTATAAGGGAACAATAAGCCCCGATATCCCTGAAAGTGGATACTTCAATTTTTTTTATTACCCTGAAGGGAGATATGGCACACACCGTAATATGGTGCCATACAATCATCTACTTCTTTTTCGTTTATTTCAAGAGGAATCATATTTATTTTCCAAATGGGTTGGGGCCTATTCAGGCATTTACATATTACGTGGCCGGGTTTGTGTCAACAATAACATACTACATCATTCTATAATTTGGCTCCCTGTTGATTTTGTGGCTGGTGCCACAAAACCTGATGAACACTGACATTGTTTACCAGGATGACCATGGTTTGATGTCGTTGTTCACCGTAAGACTTAGTTGGTTGGCATTGTTGTTCACTTTCAGCTTGCCCCTTAGTCCTCCAGTCACAGACTCGTCCATGACGATCTTTAGTCATACCAAGCTGTTAGGAAAAAAGATTAAACTGCTCAGATGAGGGGTGGTTGGCTTCGAAGGTGTCAGCAATCCTGGTTGCCTTTAATGCAGCTGTCAATGAATGATCTTCAAGAAAGACCCTAAAATCTGGTCCAACAGATTCCAGCAGGTTATCCACCAAAAGTAGCTGTACGAGATCGGTAAAATCGCCTTGTACCATTTTGTGAAATGTTTTGTTTGTTGTCTGACAAAGTCTACATTAGACTGACCAGACTGACACTTGCACAATTTAAATACCCTCTTGTACTTAGTGGGAATACACTGATATGCCCCAAGAACTGTTGTTTTAACTTCCTGATAATCAGCAAAGTGATCATCCAAAATAGCTGTGAACTTCTGCGCTTTGCCATACAACGCCAACGGTTCCCTGGCCATTTCAATGCACGAGCCTGATTTTCAAATGCCCTGAAAAATTGTTCAGGCTCATGATCAACAAAATGAGGTACTAGCGGCACTGCTTCTTGCATGCTAAAGTTGTCACCAACAGTATGCTTAAATTGCCTCCTCTCCTTCTTTCTTTCAAACTCCTCTTTTGCAAATGCACATTGCTTTCTGGTTGTTTTGAGATTGAGTTTAGCCAACTCAAGCACCAACGAAGCTGACTCGCCCTGAGACAAACCGGATGCACCACATGCTTCACGAAATTGCTGGTCATATTGCTCTGGTGTTGGCGCTCCCTCACCACATTGCGAAAAAACCTAAGCATCCAAAGCAGAGATCGGCGATTAATAGCCCTGTATCAGGAAATACTTCAGTTTGGAGCTCCATATTACTTGCTTCAACCTTTAATTTGGTACGAATAATGTCATGAAGCTGAGCAGCAGTGAGAGTTCATTGGTATTCTATGCCAATGGAACGAACAATTCGCCAGCAACGCTGTAAAGATAGTTTGGGCAGATTCCAGAGAGTATACTCAGACACCAGCCACCTCTTCCGTGTTGGTGGGATAACCGACTATAAAACGCTGCTTGTTGCAATACATGCAACAAGCAGCAATAGCACAGTACGACTTGTAGAATACACATACAGCAGCAAGACAGACAGTCAATACCAAAAGCGATAGCGAAGCTATCTGAATGATTCCAAGACCAGTTTTAGCTCCAGCTCCAGATCCCAGACAGGCCCCCATATTACAAACACAAGTATAGTATGGTCTGCAGCCACCACTACCACCACCCTGCCCCACCACCACTACCCTGTCCCACCACCACTACCCTGCCCCACCACCACCTTGCCCACTACCACCGCCTGCCCCATCACCATCACCTTGCCCACTGCTACTACCCTGCCAACTACCACCACCCTGCCCACTACAACTACCCTGCCCACTACTACCCTGCCCACCACCACCCTGCCCACCCCCACTTCCCACCACCACTACCACCACCCTGCCCCACCACCACCCTTCCCCACCACAACCACCCTGCCCCACCACCATCACCCTGCCCCACCACCACCCTGCCCACTACCACCACCCTGCCCCTCTACCACCACCCTGCCCCACTACCACCACCCTGCCCCACCACCATCACCCTGCCTACCACCATCACCCTGCCTACCACCACTATAAGGCCCACCACCACTACAAGGCGCACCACCACTACAAGGCGCACCACTACTCTGCCCACCACTATGCTCACCCGACCTTCTTTCCCAGTAGATGGCAGAGGCAGTGTCACGACCCTGCCCACCCTTGCTCTGCCCACCCGGTCTCTAATTAACCCACCACGAGCTCAGCAGAATGCTGCAGAGGATGGGGATTGTGGGTGTGGGGGATTGCTTCAGAATGGGGATTGTGGTGTGGAGATTGTGGGTGTGGGGAGAAAGATGCAGATGATGCAACACAGAGGAAGACAACGTTGCCTCACTCCCCACATGGATCACTTCTTCAGTGTGATCCACTCCCCACATGGATCACTTCTTCAGTGTGATCCACTCTCCACATGGGTCACATCTGCAGTGCAATTTACTTTCCACATGGATCAAATCTACAGTGTTATCCTCTCTCCACTTGGATCATTTCTGTAGTGTGATCCTCTCTCCATATGGATCACTTCTGCAGTGTGATCCTCTCTCCACATGGATCACTTCTGCAGTGTGATCCTCTCTCCACATGGATCACTTCTGCAGTGTTATCCACTCTCCTCATGGATCACTTCTGCAGTGTTATCCTCTCTCCTCATGGATCACTTCTGCAGTGTTATCCTCTCTCCTCATGGGTCACTTCTGCAGTGTGATCCTCTCTCCACATGGATCACTTCTGCAGTGTGATCCTCTCTCCTCATGGATCACTTCTGCAGTGTTATCCTCTCTCCTCATGGGTCACTTCTGCAGTGTGATCCTCTCTCCACATGGATCACTTCTGCAGTGTGATCCTCTCTCCTCATGGATCACTTCTGCAGTGTGATCCTCTCTCCACGTGGATCACTTCTGCAGTGTTTTCCTCTCTCCACATGGATCACCTCTACAGTGTGATCCACTCTCCACATGGATCACTTCTGCAGTGTGATCCTCTGTCTCCCGAATGGATTCTCCCACTCATCTCTTCTCCATCCATTACACAAGTTGCTCAGCCACCCACGACCCACTCATCCTGCAGATTGGCAGGATCTTTCGCAGCTCAGCCACCCACGACCCACTCATCCTGCAGACTGGCAGGATCTGTCGCAGCTCAGCCACCCACGACCCACTCATCCTGCAGACTGGCAGGATCTGTCGCATCTCAGCCACCCACGACCCACTCATCCTGCAGACTGGCAGGATCTGTCGCAGCTCAGCCACCCACGACCCACTCACCCTGCAGACTGGCAGGATCTGTCGCAGCTCAGCCACCCACGACCCACTCATCCTGCAGACTGGCAGGATCTGTTGCAACTCAGCCACCCACGACCCACTCATCCTGCAGACTGGCAGGATCTGTTGCAGCTCAGCCACCCATGACCCACTCATCCTGCAGACTGGCAGGATCTGTCGCATCTGCTACATCCTCTGATCCTAAACACACACACACACACACACTCACACACACACCATGCCATCAAGAGCTACAGGAAAAAAATAAGGGAGAAAATGGCCATGTACAGACAGGAACCAGAGTCATAGAAGGAAAGGCAATGGGAGGAGGAGAGGGCGAAGTCAGTGTTTATTTATGGGTTCCAGGAGAGGGAAGGACACACACTGAAAGACGGCAGGCAGAAAGGAAGGAGATTGAGAACATCATCACAGAAATAGGTAAAGAGGACATGTCCGAGATTGTAAATTTTCAGAGAATTGGGGGTACGTGAAGGGGAGAAAACGACCAATCAAGCTGATTTTCAGGACAGAAACAGTGTGAAACAGGATCCTCCAAGAGAAACCACGGTTGAAGGAATCGTCAGAATACAAGAGGGTGTTCCTAGACCGAGACAGAACAAAAACAGAACGACAAAGCTGAGGGAAAGACACAAAAGCGAAAGGAGCTAGGAGGAGAGACAAGGATAGAATCAGTAGAGGACAACCAGATCAGGGCAGAGCAACAAGAGCAAGCACACACAGAATCCCACAACCAATCATGCTATCCCAACACAAACCACAATCCCCCACCCAACACTCCGCTATAGAATCCTGCAATATACTGCCAGGTCCCCCACCCCCACAGACCCCCCAAAACACAGTGTTGGAGAGGAAACTGAAGGTATGGTACACCAACACTGACGGAATGACAAATAAGTGGGAGGAGTAGCACAAAAGAGTCAAAGAGGCATCACCGGACATCATAGTTCTCACAGAAACCAAGCTCACAAGTATGATAACAGATGCCATCTTTCCAACAGGATATCAGATCCTGAGGAAAGACAGAGGGAACAGAGGGGGTGGAGGAGTGGCACTGCTGATCAAAAACCGATGGGATTTTGATGAGCTGGAGAGAGGAGAAGCAAGAGAATACATAGTAGGAACGCTTCAATCTGGAGGCCCCAAGGAGGTAATTGCAGTGATGTATAACCCACCATAGAACAGCAGGAGACCAAGGCAAGAGTATGATGAGAGTAATAGAGCGATGGTTGAAACACTGACTGAAGTGGCCAGAAGGGCTCATGCGAGTAGGGCGAAGCTACTGATCATGGGTGACTTCAACCACAAGGAAATCGAGTGGAGCCACAAGGGGCAAATAAACGTGGAGGGCTAAGATTATGGAGGTGGTACTGGAAAACTTCATGTATCAACACATAAGGGACACTGCCAGAGAGAGAGGAGAGGATGAACCATAGATGAATGAAGCCAAACAAGAAAGGGGACTACGTGGGTATGAAGAACTTGCTGAACGGGGTTCAGTGGGACAGAGAACTGATGGAATATGTGACAACAATATGCAAGGGTAACAGGAATAATGAGAAAGCCAGGATGAGCCCGTGCTTCACCCAAAGGTGCAGGGAGGCCAAAACCAAGTGTGCTAGGGAATGGAATAAGTATAGAAGGCAAAGGACCCAGGAGAATAAGGAGAGCAGTCGTAGAGCCAGAAATGAATATGCACAGGTAAGAAGGGAGGCCCAAAGACAATATGAAAATGACATAGCGGCGAAAGCCAAATCCGACCCAAAGCTGTTGTACAGCCATATCAGGAGGAAAACAACAGTTAAGGACCAGTTGATCAGGCTAAGGAAGGAAGGAGGAGAGATTACAAGAAGCGACCTCGAAGTATGTGAGGAACTCAACATGAGATCCAAAAAAGTGTTCACAGAGGAGACAAAAGGGACTCCAGAAAGACATAGGGGTGGGGTACACCACCAAGTGTTGGACACAATACATGCAACCGAGGAAGAAGTGAAGAGGCTGCTGAGTGAGCTAGATACCTCAAAGGCGATGGGGCCAGACATCTCTCCATGGGTCCTGAGAGAGGGAGCTGAGGCGCTGTGTACCCCTAACAACAATATTCAACACATCTATCGAAACAGGGAGATTACCTGAGGTATGGAAGACAGTAAATGTAGTCCCAATTTTTAAAAAAGGAGACAGACATGAAACACTAAACTACAGACCAGTGTCACTGACATGTATAGTATGCAAAGTCATGGAGAGGATTATCAGAAGAGTGGGGGAACACCTAGAAAGGAATGAGCTTATCAACGACGGCCAACACGGTTTCAGGGACGGGAAATTCTGTCACAAACCTACTGGAGTTCTATGACAGGGTGACAGAAGTAATACAAGAGAGAGAGGGTTAAGTAGATTGCATTTTCTTGGACTGTAAGAAGGCGTTTGACACAGTTCCACACAAGAGGTTAGTGCAAAAGCTGGAGGACCAGCCAGGGATAACAGGGAAGGCACTCCAATGGATCAGGGAATACCTGTCAGGAAGACAACAGCGAGTCAAGGTACGTGGCGAGGTGTCAGAGTGGGCGCCTGTGACGAGTGGGGTTCAATAGGGGTCAGTCCTAGGACCGGTGCTGTTTCTGGTATTTGTGAACGACATGACGGAAGGAATAGACTCCGAAGTGTCCCTGTTTGCAGATGATGTGAAGTTGATGAGAATCGGACGAGGACCAGGCAGAACTACAAAGGAATCTGGACAGGCTGCAAGCCTGGTCCAGCAAATGGCTCCTGGAGTTCAACCCCACCAAGTACAAAGTCATGAAGATTGAGGAAGGGCAAATAAGACCGCAGACGGAGTAGAGTCTAGGGGCCAGAGACTACAAACCTCACTCAAGGAAAAGATCTTACGGTGAGTATAACACCAGGCACATCTCCTGAGGCGCACTTCAACCAAATAACTGCTGCAGCATACGGGCGCCTAGCAAACCTAAGAACAGCATTCCGACATCTTAATTAGGAATCGTTCAGGACCCTGTACACTGTGTACGTTAGGCCCATATTGGAGTATGCAGCACCAGTTTGGAACCCACACCTAGCCAAGCACGTAAATAAACTAGAGAAAGTGCAAAGGTTTACAACAAGACTAGTCCTGGAGCTAAGGGGTATGTCCTACGAGGAGAAGTTAAGGGAAATCGACCTGATGACACTGGAGGACAGGAGAGATAGGGGGGATATGATAACGACATATAAAACACTGAGAGGAATTGACAAGGTTGACAGAGACAGAATGTTCCAGAGATGGGACACAGCAACAAGGGGACACAGTTGGAAGTTGAAGACTCAGATGTTAGGAAGTATTTCTTCATTCACAGAGTGGTCAGGAAGTGTAATAGTTTAGGAAGCGATGTAGTTGTAGCAGGATCCATTCACAGCTTTAAGAAGAGGTATGATAAAGCTCATTGCGCAGGGAGATGACCCAGCAGCGGCCAGTGAAGAGGCAGGGCCAGGAGCTATGACTCGACCCCTGCAACCACAACTAGGTGAGCAACTAGGTGAGTACACACACACACACACACTATGAGTGGTACTACCATTTACATCATATTTTTATCCTAAGTACTCAGGCGGGACCTACAAGGCCTTCAACATCCTCTGATACTACATACACATTCGGGACCTACAAGGCCTTCACCATCCTCTGATCCTACATACACATTCGGGACCTACAAGGCTTTCAACATCCTCTGATCCTACATACACATTCGGGACCTACAAGGCCTTCAACATCCTCTGATCCTACATACACATTCGGGACCTACAAGGCCTTCAACATCCTCTGATACTACATACACAGGTGGGACCTACAAGGCCTTCAACATCCTCTGATCCTACATACACATTCGGGACCTACAAGGCCTTCAACATCCTCTGATCCTACATACACAGGTGGGACCTACAAGGCCTTCAACATCCTCTGATCCTACATACACATTCGGGACCTACAAGGCCTTCAACATCCTCTGATCATACATACACAGGTGGGACCTACAAGGCCTTCAACATCCTCTGATCCTACATACACAGGTGGGACCTACAAGGCCTACAACTTCCTCTGATCCTACATACAAAGGCGGGACCTAAAAGGACTTCAAGATCCTCTGATCCTACATAAACAGGTGGGACCTACAAGGCCTTCAACTTCCTCTGATCCTAAATACACATTCAGGACCTACAAGGCCTTCAACATCCTCTGATCCTACATACACAGGTGGGACCTACAAGGCCTTCAACATCCTCTGATCCTACATACACAGGTGGGACCTACAAGGCCTTCAACATCCTCTGATCCTACATACACAGGTGGGACCTACAAGGCCTTCAACATCCTCTGATCCTACATACACAGGTGGGACCTACAAGGCCTACAACATCCTCTGATCCTACATACACAGGCGGGACCTAAAAGGTCTTCAAGATCCTCTGATCCTACATAAACAGGTGGGACCTACAAGGCCTTCAACATCCTCTGATCCTACATACACAGGATGTTGAAGGCCTTGTAGGTCCCCTACAAGGCCTTCAATATCCTGTGATCTTGCATACACAGGTGGGACTTGTATTGACATCCTCTGACCCTGCACTGACGAGACCTGTCGTATCTACATCACCTGAGATTTGAGATCCTAAGACCTGTTATATCTACAATATCTACATTATCTCTAATACGTTGTCTTTCTTATCTTCCTTCACTTCCTTTAACTTCTCTTCATTCTCCTCTTTCGTTTCTTGGACAGTAAGAAAGAATGTTTTGAAAATATAAGTTAAAACTAAAATTAATTATAAATTACTATGAATGAATGACAGTGAAATTGTTTCCTCTTATTCATCCTCGTGTGTATTATATATATATATATATATATATATATATATATATATATATATATATATATATATATATATATATATATGTCGTGCCGATTAGGTAAAACTTGTAATTTTGGCTTAAATAGCAACGCTCTTCTTGCCATATAAGACAAGCAAAAATTTGTGTATGCAATAATTTCGCCAAAATCATTCTGAACATAACGAAAAAAATATATTTCATTGTATTTGTATATTATTAAATTAATGTTAACGTATCTAAAATATATTTAGTTTGGTTAGTCTAAATTAAATTGCACTTGTTGTAATAAGGTTAGGTAGGTTTTCAAAGTTTCTCTTGGTACAAAATTATAAATTCTTA
The DNA here is from genome assembly GCA_009830355.1 of Cherax destructor. Taxonomy (NCBI): domain Eukaryota; kingdom Metazoa; phylum Arthropoda; class Malacostraca; order Decapoda; family Parastacidae; genus Cherax; species Cherax destructor. Next base: position 22,884 of record WNWK01029696.1, read on the forward strand.
CATTAACATAAATGAAAAAAATATATCTTTAAACGTATAAGAGAAATTTTTAGAAAGGACTTAATTTTAGATGAGTTCTTGCTAATTGACCAATTTTACCTAATCGGCACGTATATAAATATATATATATATATATATATATATATATATGTCTTTCGTTTTTTCTTTTGGGCCACCCTGCTTCGGTGGAAACGGCCGACTGTTGAAAGAAGAAAGATATATATGTGTGTGTGTGTGTGTCGTGCAGAATAGGTAAACTTGCGATTTTGGTCATAGCAACATTCTTCTTGTCAAGGCAAGCGAAAATTGTGTATGCAATAATTTCGCAAAATCATTCTGAACCTAACGAGAAAAACATATTTCATTGTAATTATTTATTATTAAATTATTGTAAACTTATCTATAGTATATTTAGTTGGATTAGGCTAAATTAAATTGCGATTGTTATAAAAATATTAAGTAAGTATTCTAAGGTTCTTTTGGTACAAAATTATCAATTTTTAAATTAACATAAATGAAAAAAAATGTCTTTAAACGCATAAGAGAAAATTTTAGAAAAGACTTAATTTTAAATGAGTTCTTGCTAATTGACCAGGTTTACCTATTCGGCATGACATACGTATATATATATGCAAAAGATCACAGTAAACAGGTGATATCAAAATATGCAAGACAACCACTATGAAAATAGAAGAATTCAGCGCTTAGATATCACATTATCAAGGAACTATATAGTTCCTTGATAATGTGAGTAGTCACGAAAGCGCTTGAATTCTTCTATTTTTCATAGTGGTTGTCTTGCATATATATATATATATATATATATATATATATATATATATATATATATATATATATATATATATATATATATATATATATATATATTATATTTTTTTTTTTTTTTTTTTTTTCAACAAGTCGGCCGTCTCCCACCGAGGCAGGGTGACCCAAAAAGAAAGAAAATCCCCAAAAGAAAAACTTTCATCATCATTCAACACTTTCACCACACTCATACATAATCACTGTCTTTGCAGAGGAGCTCAGATACTACAGCTGAGAAAAGTCCCCCCCAGCTGTCACTATCTCAGACCCCTCCTTTAAAGTGCAGGCATTGTACTTCCCATTTCCAGGACTCAAGTCCAACTAAATCAATTAACTGGTTTCCCTGAATCCCTTCACACAATGTTACCCTGCTCACACTCCAACAGATCGTCATGTCCCAAAACCATTCGTCTCCATTCACTCCTATCTAACACGCTCACACATGCTTGCTGG
>WNWK01029697.1:0-24161 GCA_009830355.1 Cherax destructor
GAACTTTTAAAAAAATATATATAAATGAATACACTTAGAGCTGGACTCTCTGATTCATGTACGTATCCCCTTTGTGTCCCGCCAGCCACTCAATCACTGACAGTATTCCCATACACGCCTCACAGTTCTCAAAACATCATGCAGACGGGTCCCAAAGGGCATGACAACATCTTCCGTGTCAACTAAACTCTCGTTACCCTTATCTATCTAGAAAAATTACCGCATGTGTCCCAGGCTCCCGTGGGACCTGCCCCCCGCAAACACAGTCCCCCACGCACACTACGTCTCGCACACCAAGGAAGACCCCCCCCCAGAAAACAATCACCACCGGACACCCCCCCGCCCCCGCACGGGTCCCATCACGGTAATAATGACAACAGTCCCCCAACCGATTCAATACAACGTCTGTATGTGTTTATTCATGTATATGCTAAGGGGTACACTCATATGTATATATACTTGGTGTGTGTGTAATAATATGTGAAATACTTATTTTCAGATGTATAACTACATATAGGATGAGTAACATCACTGCTGACGTCATGTATACTTTTTTTATATCATATATAAAAGCTGGGCAGCCTGGTTCACAACCATGTTTTTTCCCCGTCCGGGAACATCAGTGAGCCTCATTGTATCAAAATATTTCCTTCTGTGTGTTTGCCTCACAGGCGATTTTTTTATCAATCCCACCCCGAAACCCGGGGATATCGGGGGAAACCCTTTCCAGTCTCCTTGTAGTGGGTTTGAATCCTTAACTGCGATCTTTTCTCTGAAGTCTCCCAGCCAGGATGACACTACTAAACTCTCCCAGCCGCTGACACTGAAGTATCCCCGCTCAGGCTGACACTACTGAAACCTCTCAGCTCAGGCTGACACTACTGAGATCTCCCGGTTTAGGCTGACAATGCTGAAGTCTCCCAGCTCATGCTGACACTACAGAAATCTACCTGTTCAGACTGACTGCTAAGTCTCCCAGCTCAGGCTGACACTACTAAAGTCTCCTGGTTTAGGCTGATACTGCTGAAGTCTCGCAGCTCAGGCTTACTACTAAAGTCTAATGGTTTAGGCTGATACTGCTGAAGTCTCGCAGCTCAGGCTGACACTACTGAAGCCTCCCAGCTCAGGCTGACACTACTGAAGTCTCCCAGCTCAGGCTTACACTACTAAAGTCTCCTGGTTTAGGCTGATACTGCTGAAGTCTCGCAGCTCAGGCTGACACTACTGAAGCCTCCCAGCTCAGGCTGACACTACTGAAGTCTCCCAGCTCAGGCTGACACTACTGAAGTCTCCTGGTTTAGGCTGATACTGCTGAAGTCTCCCAGCTCAGGCTGACACTACTGAAGTCTCCCAGCTCAGGCTTACACTACTAAAGTCTCCCAGCTCAGGCTGACACTACTGAAGTCTCCCAGCTCAGGCTGACACTACTAAAGTCTCCTGGTTTAGGCTGATACTGCTGAAGTCTCGCAGCTCAGGCTGACACTACTGAAGTCTCCCAGCTCAGGCTGACACTACTGAAGTTTCCCAGCTCAGGCTGACACTACTGAAGTTTCCCAGCTCAGGCTGTCACTACTGAAGTCTCCCAGCTCAGGCTGACACTACTGAAGTCTCCCAGCTCAGGCTGACACTACTGAAGTCTCCCAGCTCAGGCTGACACTACTGAAGTCTACCAGCAAAGCTGACTACTGAAGTCTCCCAGCTCAGGCTGACTACTGAAGTCTCCCGCTCAGGCTGACACTACGAGTCTCCCAGCTCAGGCTGACACTGAAATCTCCCAGCTCAGGTTGACTACTGAAGTCTCCCAGCTCAGGTTGACACTACTGAAGTCTCCAGCTCCCGGTTGAACTACTGAATCTCCCACAAGGCTGACACTACTGAAGTCTCCCAGATCAGGTTGACACTATTTAAGTCTTCTGGTTCGGGCTGACACTACTGAAGTCTCCCAGCTCAGGCTGACACTACTGAAGTTTCCCAGCTCAGGCTGACACTACTGAAGTCTCCCGCTCAGGCTGACCCTACAAGTCTCCCAGCTCAGGCTGACACTACTGAAGTCTCCCAGCTCAGGCTGACACTACAAGTCTCCATCAGGCTGACACTACTGAAGTCTCCCAGCTCAGGCTGACACTACTGAAGTCTACCAGCTCAGGCTGACACTACTGAAGTCTCCCAGCTCAGGCTGACACTACTGAAGTCTCCCAGCTCAGGCTGACACTACTGAAGTCTCCCAGCTCAGGCTGACACTACTGAAGTCTCCCAGCTCAGACTGACACTACTGAAGTCTCCCAGCTCAGGCTGACACTACTGAAGTCTCCCAGCTCAGTCTGACACTACTGAAGTCTCCCAGCTCAGGCTGACATACTGAAGTCTCCCAGCTCAGGCTGACACTACTGAAGTCTCCCAGATCAGGTTGACACTATTTAAGTCTTCTGGTTCGGGCTGACACTACTGAAGTCTCCCAGCTCAGGCTGACACTACTGAAGTTTCCCAGCTCAGGCTGACACTACTGAAGTTTCCCAGCTCAGGCTGACACTACTGAAGTCTCCCAGCTCAGGCTGACACTACTGAAGTCTCCCAGCTCAGGCTGACACTACTGAAGTCTCCCAGCTCAGGCTGTTACTACTGAAGTCTCCCAGCTCAGGCTGACACTACTGAAGTCTCCCAGCTCAGGTTGACACTACTGAAGTCTCCCAGCTCAGGCTGACACTACTGAAGTCTCCCAGCTCAGGCTGACACACTGAAGTCTCCCAGCTCAGGCTGACACTACTGAAGTCTCCCAGCTCAGACTGACACTACTGAAGTCTCCCAGCTCAGGCTGACACTACTGAAGTCTCCCAGCTCAGGCTGACACTACTGAAGTCTCCCAGCTCAGGCTGACACTATTTAAGTCTTCTGGTTCGGGCTGACACTGCTCAATACGCCCCCCCCCAGTCATAAAAATATAACTATGATTTAGAGTACGACAAGACGATGAGTTACACACTGGTTCAATATCTTGGGAACTGGCCCAGTGGCTAACGTGATTTTTTTTCGGCCATGTTAGCGGGAGATTCGTCTGTAAAAACTTGTATCTTGAGAGCTTAATTATGTAGCTGTGGCGTCATCCAGTGGCTTTATGATTACAATACAAGGACATAAATGGAAGACTGGCCTAGGTGAGGTAATCAGTCACTTAGCCTAGGAACAGGTGTTAAGGACCGCAGTCTTGATCGTAGTCTCCAAATTCATCATTGCTGTGGTCCTCAACACTTGCTCCTAGGCTGAGGGAGTGATTATCTTCTCTTCCGCAACCTTCCGTTTATGTCCCTGTATTGTATTCATAAAGTCACTGGAGGGCGAAACGTCTACATGATAAAGTTCCGCAGATGTTGCACATGTGTCTGGATCAACATCAAGGGTTATAAAGTTTACACGGTGACCTTGACTCCTCTAATAAGAACACACCAGCCTTGACGTTCAGCTGGCTGGGTCCAGACTCAGCATCATCTCCCCACAACACCCGCAAGCTGTCACTCATATTTAAATACCTTCCCCGTTAAGTGCCACTCAAAACACCATACACTCTAGTAAGACAGCCATCCTTGAAGTTACTTTTACACGCCATAACACTCTTCACACACACACACACACACACACACACACACACACACACACACCCCTAACACTAACACTAACACACACACAAAGTGTCTAATCAACAAATGTCTATGAAAAAATGATAATTAACACACACCACTTTACTCACGTAACAGTTAACAATTACAAACACATCTAGATATAGATGGACACAGGCAGAGATTACACCTTGCAATAACATAACATTGACCATCAGGATATAACTCCATAATACACTCCGACAAACACCCATTATATTTATAGAGGAAACAGATTAAGAGGCGCCTTCAGGCAAGTGACAGACACACTGGTGGAGGGCTCGCAGCAGGGGACACACCACACGGTATATACAAATGACGGCACAGTTTTCCCGGACGCTGTTCCTCTCGAGTTGTAAATTTAAACCCGACTAATTCCTCGTGGTATTTCTCAGTCATTCTCCTAAACTGCTTGTGAGGTGAAGGCAAACATACCGTAGCTTAACGAGACCCTGGCAGCCAGGGGCAAGAACGATATGTCCGCACATTAACCCTTTCATTGACTGGCTAAATTCAACCCCTGGAGAATGAAAGGTAATCAGATCTGCTTTAGAGAAAATTAGAAAAATGGAGGTATAATAGCGATAGGAAAACTTGGAGAAATTCGTTCAAGGTGGATTGATTGAGAGAAATCCAAGCATCAAGAAGCCTCATGTGAAAGAATTGTCGGCAATGGAAGGCGCCGGTTGTCAAAATGTGACGCCGTTCATCATAGCTGTCAGCCAATAGAAGCTTAATCAGTAAACTGTTTTCTTGACTATTGTCAACAGCAGCACGATGGTTCGTTCCATAATGGAAGTGAATGTAACCCGTGACACTGACACGGATTGTATATCAATGGAAGAATATACCGATAAGGAAGTATATTAGACGCAATATGCAGTTTACGGTGTAATATTGATGAAACATTTTGTCTACCAGAGACTATCACTTCTAAACTAATAAAGCCCATGACAGGCAAAACTTTTTTTTTTATAGAATGTCATATTGTGTCATATTCACCTACGAGGACGATACAGAAGTGTTCAAGCAATCAAACTATTACCTGGTAAATAACAAAAAGGCACAATACCGTGACTGGAACAATACACACACAACCCGCACATATAAAAGTCGCCGCCTGGTTGAATCCTCCCTTATACACAACTTTCCCTGTATGAATCTTAGCCCTGGCTTTGTCTCTGTTGATGATTTCCTCTCTCATTACATTGTTAAATGCTCTAAACTTCAGAACACCCGTGACTTAACCTGATTCCTTCCCCTTTCATCTCTTCCCTCTTCTCCTTTTTTTCTCCTATGGGTTTTCCTTTCTTTCTTTTCTTTTGCCTGGTATTTGTCTTTTATTCGCCTTTCCTCCCTCTGTGTTCTCGTCCCACCCTTGCGGGCCGCTAGCCTCATTGCAGTGCTCCTCTAGAATATGACTGTCTCCACTACTACTATTACTACTACTACCACTTCCACTACTTACTCCATTATTACCCCACTCTCTGGTACCCTCCCTGTCTGCCTGCCTATAAATACCACTTCCCCGTCATTGTGTGTTAGTGTGACTTTGTAAATGGTCCAAGTCGGGCCGAAACGTCGTCGTAAGCTCCTCTCTTTATATGTGCGGGTTGTGTGTGTAATATTACCTTGTATCTACAACCAACACACACACACACACACACACGGGGCCGAAACATTTCTTCAGTCATAGAGTTGTTAGGAAGTGGAATAGCCTAGAAAGTGACGTAGTGGAGGCAGGAACCATACGTAGTTTTAAGACGAGGTTTGATAAAGCTCATGGAACAGGGAGAGAGATGACCTAGTAGTAATCAGTGAAGAGGCAGGGCCAGGAGCTATGACTCGACCCCTGCAACCACAAATAGGTGAGTAAACACACACAAACACACACAAATATAGATCGTTCATAGATAGATAGTCCGAGAGTATTGATCGTTCAGAGACAGATCGTTACGAAGTCAATCAATTACCAAGACTTTCATCTTCTTCTCTTATCTGAAAAACACATGATGAGTCTATTTTCATTTTCCGATTTATATCTATCGACGTATCAAGTCCAAGAGTGTCCAAAATATATATATATATATATATATATATATATATATATATGTCGTGCCGATTAGGTAAAACTGGTCAATTAGCAAGAACTCATTTAAAATTAAGTACTTTCTAAAATTTTCTCTTATACGTTTAAAGATATATTTTTTCATTTACGTTAATGTAAGAATTTATAATTTTGTACCAAGAGACACTTTGAAAACCTACCTAACCTTATTACAACAAGAGCAATTTAATTTAGCCTAACCCAACTAAATATATTTTAGATACGTTAACATTAATTTAATACTAAACAAACACAATGAAATATATTTTTTTCGTTATGTTCAGAATGATTTTGGCGAAATTATTGCATACACAAATTTTCACTTGCCTTATATGGCAAGATGAGCGTTGCTATTTAAGCCAAAATCGCAAGTTTTACATAATCGGCACGACATATATATATATATATATATATATATATATATATATATATATATATATATATATATATATTCCCAGTAGTAGTACATATGACCAAAAATCCATGTGTCACACGCCTTCGTGAATGTTTATTGATATTAGGGCGATGTGCAGCCTCTCATGTAATGTTTATTAATATTAAGGGCGATGTGCAGCCTCTCATGTAATGTTTATTAATATTAAGGGCGATGTGCAGCCTCTCATGTAATGTTTATTAATATTAAGGGCGATGTGCAGCCTCTCATGTAATGTTTATTGATATAAGGACAATGTACAGCCTCTCATGTAATGTTTATTGATATAAGGACAATGTACAGCCTCTCATGTAATGTTTATTGATATTAAGGGCGATGTGCAGGCTCTCATGTAATGTTAAATATAAAACGAATTAGCGGTAATAAAAGGTTTCTAAAAAAAAGTCAGCCATGTGGCTCTCCCTCACTTGTACTCTGGCACCACACGAGTGCCAGCCATGTGGCTTTCCCTCACCTGTACTCTGGCACCATGAGTGCCAGCCATGTGGTTTTCCCCTCACCTATACAAAAAAATCACTCATATTCCAAAAAAGCGTATATACCAAAAAAACATCAGGAACATATCCCTCAGAAGTCACGAATATATAAAAAAACATCATGTGCAATAACCGAAAAAAATACGTATATATAAAAAATCAGGAAAATACGAAAATAATCTCATACATACCAAAAAAAATCACTTATATGCCCGCCAAAAAGTCGTCACGTATATATTTTGCATAACACTAAAAAAAGCGTAAAATAAAACAACATGGCAAGGAAAAAATCTTTATTGCATAATTAAAAAATAATGAGATGACTTTATTCACTCTCAGTAATGAAATGACTCGTTGCAAATCATACGTTCTAGTAATTGCATGTTCAAGAATTGTTGCACAAAATTCAGACAGTTAAAAAGTAAATCCGATTTTTTTCAGTTCCAGTGAATAACGTGAAGATTTTTTTTTTCGTGGAGGTGAATCAGGATTTACATGGTGTGGAGGGTTGTGAGGCGTGCACATGGTGTGGAGGGTTGTGAGGCGTGCACATGGTGTGGAGGGTTGTGAGGCGTGCACATGGTGTGGAGGGTTGTGAGGCGTGCACATGGTGTGGAGGGTTGTGAGGCGTGCACATGGTGTGGAGGGTTGTGAGGCGTGCACATGGTGTGGAGGGTTGTGAGGCGTGCACATGGTGTGGAGGGTTGTGAGGCGTGCACATGGTGTGGAGGGTTGTGAGGCGTGCACATGGTGTGGAGGGTTGTGAGGCGTGCACATAGTGTGGAGGGTTGTGAGGCGTGCACATGGTGTGGAGGGTTGTGAGGCGTGCACATGGTGTGGAGGGTTGTGAGGCGTGCACATGGTGTGGAGGGTTGTGAGGCGTGCACATGGTGTGGAGGGTTGTGAGGCGTGCACATGGTGTGGAGGGTTGCGAGGCGTGCACATGGTGTGGAGGGTTGCGAAGCGTCCACATGGTGTGGAGGGTTGCGAGGCGTGCACATGGTGTGGAGGGTTGTGAGGCGTGCACATGGTGTGGAGGGTTGCGAGGCGTGCACATGGTGTGGAGGGTTGTGAGGCGTGCAGATGGTGTGGAGGGTTGTGAGGCGTGCACATGGTGTGGAGGGTTGCGAGGCGTGCACATGGTGTGGACGGTTGTGAGGCGTGCACATGGTGTGGAGGGTTGTGAGGCGTGCACATGGTGTGGAGGGTTGTGAGGCGTGCACATGGTGTGGAGGGTTGTGAGGCATGCACATGGTGTGGAGGGTTGCAGGCGTGCACATGGTGTGGAGGGTTGTGAGGCGTGCACATGGTGTAGAGGGTTGCGAGGCGTGCACATGGTTTAAAGGGTTGTGAGGCGTGCACATGGTGTTGAGGGTTGTGAGGCGTGCACATGGTGTGGAGGGTTGTGAGGCGTGCACATGGTGTGGAGGGTTGTGAGGCGTGCACATGGTGTGGAGGATTGTGAGGCGTGCACATGGTGTGGAGGGTTGCGAGGCGTGCACATGGTGTAGAGGGTTGTGAGGCGTGCACATGGTGTAGAGGGTTGTGAGGCGTGCACATGGTGTGGAGGGTTGTGAGGCGTGCACATGGTGTGGAGGGTTGTGAGGCGTGCACATGGTGTGGAGGGTTGTGAGGCGTGCACATGGTGTGGAGGGTTGCAGGCATGCACATGGTGTGGAGGTTGTGAGGCGTGCACATGGTGTGGAGGTTGCAGGCGTGCATATGGTGTGGAGGGTTGCGAGGCGTGCACATGGTGTGGAGGGTTGCGAGGCGTGCACATGGTGTGGAGGGTTGTGAGGCGTGCACATGGTGTGGAGGGTTGCGAGGCGTGCACATGGTGTGGAGGGTTGTGAGGCGTGCAAATGGTGTGGAGGGTTGTGAGGCGTGCACATGGTGTGGAGGGTTACGAGGCGTGCACATGGTGTGGAGGGTTGTGGGACGTGCACATGGTGTGGAGGGTTGTGAGGCGTGCACATGGTGTGGAGGTTGTGAGGCGTGCACATGGTGTGGAGGGTTGCGAGGCGTGCACATGGTGTGGAGGGTTGTGAGGCGTGCACATGGCGTGGAGGGTTGTCAGGCGTGCACATGGTGTGGAGGGTTGTGAGGCGTGCACATGGTGTGGAGGGTTGTGAGGCGTGTACATGGTGTGGACGGTTGTGAGGCGTGCACATGGTGTGGAGGGTTGTGAGGCGTGCACATGGTGTGGAGGGTTGTGAGGCGTGCACATGGTGTGGAGGGTTGTGAGGCGTGCACATGGTGTGGAGGGTTGTGAGGTGTGCACATGGTGTGGAGGGTTGTGAGGCGTGCACATGGTGTGGACGGTTGTGAGGCGTGCACATGATGTGGAGGGTTGTGAGGCGTGCACATGGTGTGGACGGTTGTGAGGCGTGCACATGGTGTGGAGGGTTGCGAGGCGTGCACATGATGTGGAGGGTTGTGAAGTGTACATTGTGTGGAGGGTAGGATGCACCCTTGCAGGATGCACCTAGCTAGGGCACCTAGCTAGGGTGCACCTAGCTAGGGTGCACCTAGGTAGGATGCACCTAGGAAGGATGCACCAAGGTAGGATGCACCTAGGTAGTATGCACCCAGGCAGGATGCACCTATACGTATGATCCACCTAGGAAGGATGCACCTAGGTAGGATGCACCCAGGCAGGATGCACCTAGGTAGGATGCACCCAGGCAGGATGCACCTAGGTAGGATGCACCCAGGCAGGATGCACCTAGGTAGGATGCACCCAGGCAGGATGCACCTAGGTAGAATGCATCTACACTTTTGAATTCTATTCTGTCGTCGATTATATAATTACTTTTCTCACCTAGTTTGAAGGTCCGCCACTGAAGATTTTGGAAGTTATCCCAGCGATTCCATGATGCTGGGAATGGGTTCAACAACGGTGGTCTCAGGGCTCTTGAACATGATAACTGTTCCAAGAATTTAGTCCCTGTTACCGTACACATGTGTTGAAAGTTTGAGGCGATTGGATAAAGCGTTCTCGAGTTATGAGCGAAATAAAATAGGAAAGCTGCAGGAAAAAAAACGATAAAAAATGTTCAACTTCTTGAAGATTCCCTTCGTGAATACCTAATAATAATAGTAATAATAATATGAATAATAATAATAATATGAATAATAATAATATGAACAATAATAATAATAATATGAATAATATGAATAATAATAATATGAACAATAATAATAATAATATGAATAATATGAATAATAATATGAATAATATGAATAATAATAATATGAATAATAATAATATAAATAATAATAATAATAATATGAATAATAATAATAATAACATAAAAATAATAATAACATAATGCCAACTGTAAAATAAATACCTTATTACGTCCAGTATTTACGATGTGTGCAGGAAGTACGTTGTTGGTGCTGCCATCACCGTGCAGGGTAAGCGCTGCCATCACCATACAGGGCAAGTGCTGCCATCACCGTGCAAGGCAAGTGCTGCCATCACCGTGCAGGGTAAGCGCTGCTATCACCGTGCAGGGCAAGTGCTGTCATCACCGTGCAGGGTAAGCGCTGTCATTACCGTGCAGGGAAAGTGCTGTTATCACCGTGCAGGGCAAGCTCTGCCATCACCGTTCAGGGCAAGCGCTGTTATCACCGTGCAGGGTAAGTGCTGCCATCACCGTGCAGGCCAAGCTCTGCCATCACCGTGCAGGGCAAGCGCTGTTATCACCGTGCAGGGTAAGTGCTGCCATTACCGTGCAGGCCAAGCTCTGCCATCACCGTGCAGGGCAAGCGCTGTTATCACCGTGCAGGGTAAGTGCTGCCATCACCGTGCAGGCCAAGCTCTGCCATCACTGAGCAGGGCAAGTGCTGCCATCACCATACAGGGCAAGTGCTGTCATCACCGTGCAGGGCAAGCGCTGCCATCACCGTGCAGGGTAAGTGCTGCCATCACCGTGCAGGGTAAGCGCTGCCATCACCGTGCATGGTAAGTGCTGCCATCACCGTGCAGGGTAAGCGCTGCCATCACCGTGCAGGGCAAGTGCTGTCATCACAGTGCAGGGTAAGCGCTGCCATCACCGTGCATGGTAAGTGCTGACATCACCGTGCATGGTAAGTGCTGCCATCACCGTGCAGGGTAAGTGCTGCCATCACCGTGCAGGGTATGTGCTGCCATCACCGTGCATGGTAAGTGCTGCCATCACCGTGCAGGGTAAGCGCTGCCATCACCGTGCAGGGCAAGTGTTGTCATCACCGTGCAGGGTAAGCGCTGCCATCACCGTGCAGGGTAAGTGCTGCCATCACCGTGCAGGGTAAGCGCTGCCATCACCGTGCAGGGCAAGTGTTGTCCTCACCGTGCAGGGTAAGCGCTGCCATCACCGTGCATGGTAAGTGCTGCCATCACCGTGCAGGGTAAGTGCTGCCATCACCGTGCAGGGTAAGTGCTGCCATCACCGTGCAGGGCAAGTGCTGTCCTCACCGTGCAGGGTAAGCGCTGCCATCACCGTGCAGGGTAAGCGCTGCCATCACCGTGCAGGGTAAGCGCTGCCATCACCGTGCAGGGCAAGAGTTGTCCTCACCGTGCAGGGTAAGAGCTGCCATCACCGTGCATGGTAAGTGCTGCCATCACCGTGCAGGGTAAGTGCTGCCATCACCGTGCAGGGCAAGTGCTGCCATCACCGTGCAGGGCAAGTGCTGTCCTCACCGTGCAGGGTAAGCGCTGCCATCACCGTGCAGGGTAAGCGCTGCCATCACCGTGCAGGGTAAGCGCTGCCATCACCGTGCAGGGCAAGAGTTGTCCTCACCGTGCAGGGTAAGAGCTGCCATCACCGTGCATGGTAAGTGCTGCCATCACCGTGCAGGGTAAGTGCTGCCATCACCGTGCAGGGCAAGTGCTGTCCTCACCGTGCAGGGTAAGCGCTGCCATCACCGTGCAGGGTAAGCGCTGCCATCACCGTGCATGGTAAGTGCTGCCATCACCGTGCAGGGTAAGTGCTGCCATCACCGTGCAGGGCAAGTGTTGTCCTCACCGTGCAGGGTAAGCGCTGCCATCACCGTGCATGGTAAGTGCTGCCATCACCGTGCAGGGTAAGTGCTGCCATCACCGTGCAGGGCAAGTGCTGCCATCACCGTGCAGGGTAAGCGCTGCCATCACCGTGCATGGTAAGTGCTGCCATCACCGTGCAGGGTAAATGCTGCCATCACCGTGCAGGGTAAGTGCTGCCATCACCGTGCAGGGTAAGCGCTGCCATCACCGTGCATGGTAAGTGCTGCCATCACCGTGCAGGGTAAGCGCTGCCATCACCGTGCAGGGCAAGTGCTGTCATCACAGTGCAGGGTAAGCGCTGCCATCACCGTGCATGGTAAGTGCTGACATCACCGTGCATGGTAAGTGCTGCCATCACCGTGCAGGGTAAGTGCTGCCATCACCGTGCAGGGTATGTGCTGCCATCACCGTGCATGGTAAGTGCTGCCATCACCGTGCAGGGTAAGCGCTGCCATCACCGTGCAGGGCAAGTGTTGTCATCACCGTGCAGGGTAAGCGCTGCCATCACCGTGCATGGTAAGTGCTGCCATCACCGTGCAGGGTAAGTGCTGCCATCACCGTGCAGGGTAAGCGCTGCCATCACCGTGCAGGGCAAGTGTTGTCCTCACCGTGCAGGGTAAGCGCTGCCATCACCGTGCATGGTAAGTGCTGCCATCACCGTGCAGGGTAAGTGCTGCCATCACCGTGCAGGGTAAGTGCTGCCATCACCGTGCAGAGCAAGTGCTGTCCTCACCGTGCAGGGTAAGCGCTGCCATCACCGTGCAGGGTAAGCGCTGCCATCACCGTGCAGGGTAAGCGCTGCCATCACCGTGCAGGGCAAGAGTTGTCCTCACCGTGCAGGGTAAGAGCTGCCATCACCGTGCATGGTAAGTGCTGCCATCACCGTGCAGGGTAAGTGCTGCCATCACCGTGCAGGGCAAGTGCTGTCCTCACCGTGCAGGGTAAGCGCTGCCATCACCGTGCAGGGTAAGCGCTGCCATCACCGTGCATGGTAAGTGCTGCCATCACCGTGCAGGGTAAGTGCTGCCATTGTGTTGTGGGGTTCTTTTCATAGATTTGGTAATATTAACAGACGATGAGCTTGGTTTTTGGTAGCGTTTAATGAGGCGTTGGATATATGGGAGCTGAGAGCCTATGCCTGTGTGTCTGTCCTGCACTGAGTCTGGGTGGTAACTGAACACTAGGCCGCCTGGCGCTGAGGCATTCAAAAGGCAGGCCTATCATTGGCTGATGCCAGATCACATGGGCAGAGGTTGGAAATCACGTGAACAGCCGTGATGCCGCCGTTATAAGTACAACCCGTACAGCTCGGGCATGCTACGTATGGCGTCTCGACATACAACTACACAAACTAAGGACAACAGGCAACAACTTTCAGCTGATTCTATACAATGTCAAAGTACACAACAGTTAACATTATACTTCACATGGATATTATCTTGACGGAACAATCTACATTACTATATGATGCATCTTGATACTTGGGAATTAATTAAATGAGCTCATTCTAGAAAATCATGATAAAAGAGATAAAAAAAAAATTAATTTGTTCGATCGAACTGTCTTCATGTTATCTACGAATTCTGAGGAAATAAAATTACAAGAAGATAGTGATTAACAGACAAGATAGATCTGGTGCACTCAAATCTATACTGTTAATTCTCAGAACTCGGAGAGAACGTGAACACACAAAAAAAAAAATTTGAGTGATACTAAGTAGATATTATAACACACAGTTAAACGCTTACTACATATTTATCTATACAGGTTATTTACATTTAACCCCAACTCTGCTAGGGTGAGATTGATATAGGCAGTATCATTATCATCTCTGGGTGGATCAAACTCTGTTACAATAGGTAACTCAACTTCTGATTGAGGAGGATCTACACTGGTATCTACAAATGATACTTGAGGATTAATTAACACTTGTCGTGTACGTAGGGAATAACGACATTCAGGTATAACTTCATCCCAGGTTACACTATTGGGATTGATGGTAGCTCTTAAGACATCAAGGACTTTCTTATTCGTTCTTTCTGCTAACCCATTGCTGGCAGGATGGTGTGGAACAATGGTAGATTTAGTAATCTTATACAAGGCACATAGGTTTTCTAGAATCTCGTTACAAAATTCACCTCCATTATCTGTTATGAGGGACTTAGGAGTGGTATGTCTACAGATTATACGTTCCTTAAACGCTTTAGCTACTGTCCCGGCAGTCTTATCTGGGATAGGAACTAACTCACAAAATCTGGTAAAGTGATCGACCATCACACACAGATGTTTGTTTCCACTGAGGAACATTGGAAGTTGGTCAACAGATCTAGTGCAACTCTTTCCCATGGCTCACTAGAAGTAGGAAAGATCTGGATTGGATTAGGACCTATGACATACTCAGTAATATCGGTAGACATACGAGGCCAAAAGTATTTCAATCTGGCTTGTTTCACAGAACGATCCATACCAGGATGTGCAACATCTGGTACATCGTGAACTAGCTGCAAGGCTACTTTCACTAGTGACTGTGGAATTACTAATTGGTATACTCTTCTACTAGGATTACCCAACTCGGTAGTGCGATACAGTAATTCTTGGTTCATGACAAAGTCACTAATGGGTGCTGGTTGCTTCACAGAGAGAATAAGATCTTTCTGGAGCAGGAATCGAACCACACCAGATCAAAAGGGGTCTTGTCTTTGAGTAGTCTTTACATCCTCAGTACTAAATGGAGGATCGGCAGTTACTACACTGACATGACGCGACAAAGCATCAGCAACTACATTGGATTTGCATAACTGTAAAATTGCGTTCAGCCTTAGTAAGGACTCGGCTAGCAAATGCAAATAATCTCTTAAACTAAGTTTTCTTTATTCACTAAGAACTGGGAACACTTTCCTACTGGAGGAATGAACGGCACGGTGGAGTGGAAGGACTCTCCCCGGGTGAAATAGATAGCTCAATAACACAAAGTATTAACAAAGGAGAATGGCTCTCACTATCTCTTACTGCAGGTAATAATTACTCGACACACGACACTTTACTCTGCAAAGGACTTACTGTCAACTGGAAAGAACACTATCTGGAACACGAGGGACAACAACTGGCACTCTAGTGAATACACTAGCAACAGAAACGGCTTTCTGCAATTGCTTTTGCATCAGTGAGAGATGCTATAACTCATTCAAGTAGTCTTTCTTCAACAAAGCGTCCCCTGGAGAGGAACTACTACTTGAACTAGCAACATTGCAAGGATAGACTCAGTACTCAAGGCGGTCCGGGATACCTCCGGCACCCTAGGCATCTGAACGCTATCTTGCATGCAAGATATTGTAGGGACTGAATTCCAGACAGGAGTGACAGTAATACTAGTTTCTTGACCGCTCGGCTACGTTAATACATAATGCACAAAGCTATCAGGACTGACTTTGAACTTCACATTCCGCAGAACTGTTATAACTCTCTGATACAAGCTGTGAGAACAAACACATTGCTCAAGAGCTAGATACTGTCTTTCAGTCGGTAAGGAACTATCAGGATCACGAAGAAAACTATATTGACTCTGTAACTGGGTAGGTCTAACATTCGGTAAATGACTATTATGAATTTCAGCAGGGGCATTTGGAACATTAGGGGACTGAATGCCGTCATTAGCTACACTACTGTAAGGTAAGTGAGACATACTTGCAATGAAAATTGCACAAAGACTAATTCAGGTAAAAAAAATGAGAATGGTAAAATATTCACAGTACACAATTAGTTAAAATGGAAAGTAAGAAGTCATTGAATTAGATGCAGAAAAGGGGTTAAAACAACTAATATACACTGCATAAGAAATGACAACTCACTCACTGAATTTTGACTGTAAAATTTAAGGAATTACTTTACAAATTGCAATAAAAGGCAATACTGACTACTGTATGGATTAACTGCAAAGATTATCTCTCTCTACTGGAATTTAAAACAAAATTACTAGATGAGAAATAATAAATCAATGCAAAGTGGAAATACAATAAAAAAAATTGTATTCAACTGGAAAAATACTAGAAAACAAATTTTCTAAGGAGAAAATGACACTAGAATTTAATATGCATTGCTGGCTGAAGAATTAACTATGATGCTGACAACTAGCATTGAAATATTAGTACTTTTCAGGATAACACTGAGTAAAATGGAATAAAGTGCACAACACTGTATGCAAAAATAACTAGAACAAGTAATCACTACTGGAGAATAATTTTAAAGTTTAATCAATGTATGGTATTGCATAAACAATTTACTGCATCAATTAAAAATCAATGTTGCACTGGGCACAAGGAGAATGAACACTTTAACTCTTAGTTCACTTAAGAAAACTAATGAAAATGATTATAATGAATATTACTTTACTTTACATATGAGGGTTAAGAGTTAATTTGTTCAAGGAATTATTGATAAGATCAACACAAAGACAATAATACACAAATTGAAATAAGGGTTGAAAAAAAACTTACAGTTTTGCAGGAGAATACACAACACAACAAGATTCAGTCAGTGAATGTGATAGTTTATGCAATAAGATCTTGCATGTAAAAATATATATATATAGAGATAGTTCTTGCTGCTTCAGACAAAATATATTCAATGAACAGATTCTGCAAAATTTAAAAAAAATGAGGCACAGGTTGACACAAAAATGTAAACTGTCTGTTGAACTAAAACATGTGAGATACTGGCACAAAAATTAATGGGACACCCTGAATGGAACACAGGAAAATGAAATATGCAACTAGGAACACTGGGGCATAAACAATAAGGAACTATTCACAGACACTGCATAAAAACACAAGGGAATGCACTGGGAAAAAAAAAATGAAGGGACAGGGACTTAATAATCACTGCAATAATAACGAATAAATCAAATACTGCACTCCAGGACAAGAAAATTTATACACAAGTACATACTGCATGTGTACGAGTTTACACAAGGAACATAGATAAAAATGAGACACGAAGCACATTGAATACTGAAAAAGTATTTGAAATAAATTTACACGAAACTGAAACACAATTCTTTAAATGTCACTAAGAAAATTCACTGCTTAAATGTCTCACACACACGAATGTCTATAATAGAATAGAGTCTAATGATGAATGAACGACGAGTGTAGGTGGCGAGAATATATTCCTGGTCGTTGACTGCTGACAGACTGGGATAAATGCGCTTACCGAAGAACTCACACAGCAAGCTTTTACGTTGGCGCTCTGGGATGAAGGAAGACACTCTCGACTTGCTATGTGAGCCAGAAACAATGCTGCTGGTACCCCAGATAGGGTAGAAATACCACAAAATATTGGCTGGTAGAGAGCAGTGTGAGCAGGTGGTTTGTTTGTTTACAGCAGCGTGGGTTGTGAGTGGCGCGCGCATGGATGACGTCACTGCTGCCTCACTAGCTGGCGGTGGGCGATGACGTCACGGGGTTCGGCCAGTACACTAGTTCTCACGGCCTTGGGACTACTAACCCAGGTGGCTTTTTGTACAATAAGCCACAGGAATGGTGAATATCACTCTGACAAGCGTCCAACTTGTAGCACAGAGCGATTGGAGACAAAACTGCAAGGAACTGGCTTACTGAAGAAACGACTGGCTTACTTGTATAACTGGCTTTCCTGAAGAAGCTGGCTTAGCTCTTAGGACTGGTAAACCTGAATTCTCTTACTTGCACACAGCAGTGAGATGCAGGATGGATGACAAGAGACAGACTGGATGACTGCAGGCTTGGCTTAGGCTCTTCCCATAAACTGGCTTACTTGTTGGCTTAATTGCAAAACCCAGATCAACTCTTCGGAGGTTTACTTGCAATTAGAAGCCAGAAGACTGGAGACACTGCTTCAGAAGAGTCTTGGATGGGTGACGTCACGGGTGAGGGAAGGTGAGTCGCTGGCGACGGTTGATATTGACGCTGGAGGCACTGAACACCGGCTCTTCCTCTTCTCGTTAAATCTGCTCAGATTACACAAAATCTAGGCCCACAAGCTGTCACCATTTGTGTTGCGGGGTTCTTTTCATAGATTTGGTAATATTAACAGACGATGAGCTTGGTTTTTGGTAGCGTTTAATGAGGCGTTGGATATATGGGAGCTGAGAGCCTATGCCTGTGTGTCTGTCCTGCACTGAGTCTGGGTGGTAACTGAACACTAGGCCGCCTGGCGCTGAGGCATTCAAAAGGCAGGCCTATCATTGGCTGATGCCAGATCACATGGGCAGAGGTTGGAAATCACGTGAACAGCCGTGATGCCGCCGTTATAAGTACAACCCGTACACCATCACCGTGCAGGGTAAGCGCTGCCATCACCGTGCAGGGTAAGTGCTGCCATCACCGTGCAGGGCAAGTGCTGTCCTCACCGTGCAGGGTAAGCGCTGCCATCACCGTGCAGGGTAAGCGCTGCCATCACCGTGCAGGGTAAGCGCTGACATCACCGTGCAGGGCAAGTGTTGTCCTCACCGTGCAGGGTAAGCGCTGCCATCACCGTGCATGGTAAGTGCTGCCATCACCGTGCAGGGTAAGTGCTGCCATCACCGTGCAGGGCAAGTGCTGTCCTCACCGTGCAGGGTAAGCGCTTCCATCACCGTGCAGGGTAAGCGCTGCCATCACCGTGCATGGTAAGTGCTGCCATCACCGTGCAGGGTAATTGCTGCCATCACCGTGCAGGGCAAGTGTTGTCCTCACCGTGCAGGGTAAGCGCTGCCATCACCGTGCATGGTAAGTGCTGCCATCACCGTGCAGGGTAAGTGCTGCCATCACCGTGCAGGGTAAGTGCTGCCATCACCGTGCAGGGTAAGCGCTGCCACCACCGTGCATGGTAAGTGCTGCCATCACCGTGCAGGGTAAGCGCTGCCATCACCGTGCAGGGCAAGTGTTGTCCTCACCGTGCAGGGTAAGCGCTGCCATCACCGTGCATGGTAAGTGCTGCCATCACCGTGCAGGGCAAGTGCTGTCCTCACCGTGCAGGGCAAGTGCTGCCATCACCGTGCAGGGTAAGCGCTGCCATCACCGTGCAGGGTAAGCGCTGCCATCACCGTGCATGGTAAGTGCTGCCATCACCGTGCAGGGCAAGTGCTGTCCTCACCGTGCAGGGTAAGCGCTGCCATCACCGTGCAGGGTAAGCGCTGCCATCACCGTGCATGGTAAGTGCTGCCATCACCGTGCAGGGTAATTGCTGCCATCACCGTGCAGGGCAAGTGTTGTCCTCACCGTGCAGGGTAAGCGCTGCCATCACCGTGCATGGTAAGTGCTGCCATCACCGTGCATGGCAAGTGCTGCCATCACCGTGCATGGTAAGTGCTGCCATCACCGTGCATGGTAAGTGCTGCCATCACCGTGCATGGTAAGTGCTGCCATCACCGTGCATGGTAAGTGCTGTCCTCACCGTGCAGGGTAAGCGCTGCCATCACCGTGCAGGGTAAGCGCTGCCATCACCGTGCATGGTAAGTGCTGCCATCACCGTGCAGGGTAAGTGCTGCCATCACCGTGCAGGGTAAGTGCTGCCATCACCGTGCAGGGTAAGTGCTGCCATCACCGTGCATGGTAAGTGCTGCCATCACCGTGCATGGTAAGTGCTGCCATCACCGTGCATGGTAAGTGCTGCCATCACCGTGCATGGTAAGTGCTGCCATCACCGTGCAGGGTAAGTGCTGCCATCACCGTGCAGGGTAAGCGCTGCCATCACCGTGCATGGTAAGTGCTGCCATCACCGTGCAGGGTAAGTGCTGCCATCACCGTGCATGGTAAGTGCTGCCATCACCGTGCAGGGTAAGTGCTGCCATCACCGTGCAGGGTAAGCGCTGTCATCCACTCAGCGAGTATATTGTTAATGTTTCCTCATCTGGTAGACATAATAACCGATGAAACTTACATTTTTGTTAACCTTACATTCATTATACACTTTGTGTTTCCTGTGATATTCTTCTTTTTGGAGAAGAATAAAAAAGACCCAATATGGTGAGAGGAACGATGTACAGGTACGTGTACATCACTGCTGTACACTAGTGCCGACGAGTTGAAACACACGTGCAATATCTGGGTACCTTTATCCTGAGAACGTTTCGTAAACACAGTGGCTTTATTGAATAAATAAACACAGATGTTGCACAGGTGTCTAATTGATGATCTCATCGGTACTATATACCGCTGATGTATACACTTTGTCAGACACGGCAACATCAAGGAATCTTGGTACGCAGGATGTCTCTATAGCTACTTACCACCGCTGGCCCACCTCTAGCACCTACTTCCACTGGGGAATCCCACCTACAGTGACGATACCTTCAGTCTGACTCCAGTATGTAAACCCACGTCACTTGCTGCCACTGTCTCAGATTCATCAAGATTACGGTACTTAACACCTGCTGCTAGACTGACCGATTGATTACCTCATCTTCAACCAAACTAGTCTTGTGTGTTACACTGAGGAACCCACGGGTTCATGACACGTCTACAGAATAAAGATGCTCAGATGTCGCTCATATGTCTAATTCAGCAATATGCAAATAACAGGGACTTAATAGAGTGAAATTTACAACGGCGTTTAGGGCCGACAAGGACCATTGACTAGTCACATTTAGGAGTCACGGGGGCGGTGGTCCCCAGGATCATTAACGTATAATATATCTTAAGAATACATGTGAGAAGTCTCCGTCACGGCTCTGGGTAGCGCCAGTCACCCGCTACCAAGAACCTCGGTCAACAATAATTACAAAATTTCAAAGAAGTTATATTTTAAGATTGTTTCCTTCAGCAGGCCACGCCCCTCGAGAGCTAGGCCACGCCCCTTGAGAGCTAGGCCACGCCCCTTGAGAGCTAGGTCACGTCCCTCGAGAGCTAGGTCACGCCCCTCGAGCTAGGCCACGCCCCTCGAGAGCTGGTCACGTCCCTCGAGCTAGGCCACACCCTCGAGAGCTAGGTCACGTCCCTCGAGAGCTAGGCCACACCCCTCGAGAGCTAGGTCACGTCCCTCGAGAGCTAGGTCACGCCCCTCGAGGCTAGGCCACGCGGCTCGAGAGCTAGGCCACGCTCCTCGAGCGCTAGGCCACGCCCATCGGGAGGTATGCCACGCCCATCGGGAGGTAGGCCACGCCCATCGGGAGGTAGGCCACGCCCCTCGGGAGCTAGGTCACGCCCTCGAGAGCTAGGCCACGACCATCGAGAGCTAGGCCACGCCCCTGAGCGCTAGGCCACGCCCCTTGGTAGCTAGTCCACACCCCTCGGTAGCTAGTCCACGCCCCTCAGGAGGTAGGCCACGCCCATCGGGAGCTAGTCCACGCCCCTCGGAAGGTATGCCACGCCCATCGAGAGCTAGGTCACGCCCGTTAAGAGCTAGGCCACACCCCTCGAGAGCTAGTTCACGCCCCTCGGGAGCTAGGCCATGCCCCTCAGGAGCTAGGCCACGCCCCTCGGGAGCTAGGCCACGCTCGAGGTCTCAGCGCCTATATAGAGAGAGCACAGTGGGAGGGACGTCACTCCGCCGCGCGCCTCGAGAAGGAGTAGACGCCGCGCCTCTTCCTTATTGCTCCTAGAGAGAGAGAGAGATCGTGTTGAAACTCAGAGTGAAACGAAACAAAGTTGAATAGACTATCAGATCTAAAGACTTTTATAAGTTGTGAAATTCAAGATAATCTCAAACTTCAAGTACTTTGCGAGAGGAAAAAAATCAGTGTTGAGAATGGTGGTTGCAGCAGGTGTTGCCACGGAGTATTTCATCAACACTGAGCACCACGTAACACTTCACCAGCGTAACACTGCAGGTAAGCCTCACACTTCACTAAGTCAGTTAATCACTGCTTGAGTTCACATTTTAACTAAGTTTTCAGTAAGGTTTTAAGAGATGTATTATATTATGTAGATAAACGTCCGTAACCCCTGAGTTGAAGTTGTGACGGGTGTGTCGTCCATGTGAGGTAGTGACGGGTGTGTCGTCCATGTGAGGTTGTGACGAGTGTGTCGTCCATGTGAGGTAGTGACGGGTGTGTCGTCCATGTGAGGTAGTGACGGGTGTGTCGTCCATGTGAGGTTGTGACGGGTGTGTCGTCCATGTGAGGTAGTGACGGGTGTGTCGTCCATGTGAGGTTGTGACGAGTGTGTCGTCCATGTGAGGTAGTGACGGGTGTGTCGTCCATGTGAGGTTGTGACGGGTGTGTCGTCCATGTGAGGTTGTGACGGGTGTGTCGTCCATGTGAAGTAGTGACGGGTGTGTCGTCCATGTGAAGTAGTGACGGGTGTGTCGTCCATGTGAGGTAGTGACGGTGTGTCGTCCATGTGAGGTTGTGACGGGTGTGTCGTCCATGTGAGGTTGTGACGGGTGTGTCGTCCATGTGAGGTTGTGACGGGTGTCGTCCATGCGAGGTTGTGACGGGTGTGTCGTCCATGTGAGGTTGTGACGGGTGTGTCGTCCATGTGAAGTAGTGACGGTGTGTCGTCCATGTGAGGTAGTGACGGGTGTGTCGTCCATGTGAGGTTGTGACGGGTGTGTCGTCCATGTGAGGTTGTGACGGTGTGTCGTCCATGTGAGGTTGTGACGGGTGTGTCGTCCATGTGAGGTTGTGACGGGTGTGTGTCGTCCATGTGAGGTAGTGACGGGTGTGCGTGAGGGTGGGCATGAAGGTGGGCGTGAGGATGGGCGTGAGGATGGGCGTGAGGTGGGTGTGAGGGTGGGCGTGAGGGTAGATGTGAGGGTGGGCGTGAGGGGTAGATGTGAGGGTGGGCGTGAGGGTAGATGTGAGGGTGGGCGTGAGGGTGGGCGTAAGGGTGGGCGTGAGGGTGGGCGTGAGGGTGGGGTACCTGTGAGGCGAGCTATGATATATATCACCAGGATATGAACCATCATGCGTGGTTAGTGGCCACGGAATCCCTCAGTAAGATGCTGGTGTGGTCACCAGCTGGTTCCTCCTCACACGGCATCACCACACTGGTCACCAGCTGCTGCTGCTACACCTCACACCTCTGCTGCCTCAAGAATATACTCACAAACATCTACTCACAAACAACCCCATCAAGGCGAATTCCTTGAGACTGACGAGGGGCTCTTGATCCAAGGAATTGGATCTGAACTCCCTGATTATCTCCAATTCTCCCAGATGCTGCATTAAAGCCCTAAGGGTTTATCGCTTCCCCTTACATTGTAACAACAAAAATAATACAAACAACTACAAAGGCCAGTTTTTTAAGTCATGAAAAATCACGGACAGGATCGTCGACCATGTAAATCACTGACAGGATCGTCGACCATGTAAATCACTGACAGGATCGTCGACCATGTAAATCACTGACAGGATCGTCGACCATGTAAATCACGACAGGATCGTCGACCATGTAAATCACTGACAGGATCGTCGACCATGTAAATCACTGACAGGATCGTCGACCATATAAATCGATTTGAATAAATGTAATTAAAATTGTCATTAACACATCGGGTATAAGGCCATGTATTTATAAGGTATCTGCTGTACCGTTTGTACTAAACATCTAAAGTACTGTTTGTACCAGACAGCTGAACTACTATTTGTACAGACATCTGAACTACTGTTTGACCAGACACCTGAAGTACTTTTTGTACCAGACATCTGAAGTACTGTTTGTAACAGACATCTGGAGTACTGTTTGTACCAGACATCTGGTACTGTTTGTACCAGACATCTGAAGTACTTTTGTACCAGACATCTGAAGTACTGTTTGTACCAGACATCTGGAGTACTGTTTGTACCAGACATCTGAGTACTGTTTGTACCAGACACCTGAAGTACTGTTTGTACCAGACACCTGAAGTACTGTTTGTACCAGAAAATCTGAACTACTGTTTGTACCAGACACCTGAAGTACTGTTTGTACCAGACACCTGAAGTACTGTTTGTACCAGACACCTGAAGTACTGTTTGTACCGGATACCTGAAGTACTATTTGTACCAGACACCTGAAGTACTGTTTTCCAGACATCTAAATACTGTTTGTACCGGACACCTGAAATACTGTTTGCCAGACACCTGAAGTACTGTTTGTACCGGACATCTGAAGACTGTTTGTACCAGACACCTGAATACTGTTTTCCCGATATCTGAACTCTGTTTGTACCAGACATCTGAATTTTGCTAGACATCTGAACTACTGTTTTTACCAGACATCTGAACTACTGTTTGAAGTATCTGAACTACTTTTAAGACACCTGGGACTGTTTTTACCGGACACCTGAAGTACTGTTTGTACGGGCACCTAAATACTGTTTGTACCAGACACCTGAAGTACTGTTTGTACCAGAACCCGGTCTGTTTGTACCGGAAACCCAAATACTGTTTGTACCAGACATCTGAACTACTGTTTGTACTAGATATCTGAACTACTGTTTACCAGACACCTGAAGTACTGTTTTCCGGGCACCTGGTATTGTTTTACCGGAAACCCGGTTGTTTTTT
>WNWK01029698.1:0-24160 GCA_009830355.1 Cherax destructor
GGCATATTAGCATCGCGGGCACAACTTTTGTGATGGGGCTGGTAGGGAATGGTTTTTGTAATGTGTGTGGCATGCTGGAGACCGCTTTTCATATAGTTTATTTTTGTGAAGACTTAGCGAGAGTAAGGGAATGGTTTGGGGGAATTATAAGGATGGTGGGGGGAAGGGGGTTGTCAATTTTGAGGGTCCTCAGCTTAGATGTTGGGGTTGTGCAGAGGATGTACGCAGGGTCGTAATGTACTTGGCGCTGGATTATATTTTTGTGTCATCGGGCATGAGGGAGGTTAGGGGAGAAGCACATGTCAGGGTATTAGCAGCTAGGTTCTATAGAACTGTATGTAGGAATTGCGTTTGTATGGTAGGGCATGGGAACGGGCTTTTCCAGAGGAGTATAGGCGTTTAACGATGGCTATATTATTGAGGAGTGGTGAAGGGGCTGGATAGGAGGGGTTGGTCTCCGGGGGAAAGGGGGCGGTATGGAAGGTGTGTAAGTCTTTTAGGGATGTATGTGAGTTGCATGGGGGATCGGTGGTAGGGGCGGGTAGAGCTGGGGCTGGGGTGTTCTTTTTTCTGTTTAGGTATGATGAGGGTGGAAGGGTCACTTAAGGATTTTGATTTAGGGGAAAGGTGGCGGGGGCTTGTCTAGCTGTGTGATCGGGTTTGGATCTGTCAGAGCAGAGCAGAGCAGAGCAGAGCAGAGCAGAGCAGTGGTTCTCACCAAAACTTAGGGAAACGAAGAGACAATGACAATGTTTTGATTTAAATTTTGTGTTGTCCTGGGACGGTAGTTTGCACCTGTGTTTACACGAACTTTTTTTTTTTTTTAGGGTATGATTATCTTGGGCCTTTTCGATAATGTGGCTGTATATCAGGTGTATATGTCAAGTCAGGCTTATGTCATACTTTGCTAGGATTATTATATCATCATTGTATAATCCTAAAGGAGGATGTATTTTCAGGTGCTCCATGATTTTGTTTGGTCTTTTCATGAGGCCTTGTAAGTGTACAAATTTCATTTCCTTGAATTCTTGGGGGTTTACCCTCCCCATTTCTTGTCTCGCTCTGGTTTTGTGTGTTAAACCAGTGTGTTAAACCAGTGGGTTACCTTGAGTATGTTTTTTATTATGTCGGGTAAGATGGGGACATTATAATAATCATTGGGGTCAAATAATGATGATATATATCATGTGTATTCTTTATTCTACGTCTATGTTTTCCGGAAATGACCTTTGGATTGTGTGTTAGGTGCAATTTTTCGAGAAATTATGATATGAAGTCTTGTTATATGTCGGCATGAATATATTGTAATCCTTTATATATATATATATATATATATATATATATATATATATATATATATATATATATATATATATATATATATATATATATATATATATATATATATATATAAAGAATGGTAAGGAGAGGTGCTGAAAGTGATAGCGCCTATATGTAATGATGACTTGACATAAAGGAAGGGGAATATGAATTGTGCTATGTGTTGTCATGGGAGAATTTGTGATAGTGCATGAAATTGCCTTTGAATTTCTCTAGTATCTTCCTGAGTAAAAACTGAGAGGAAGTAAGTGTTGAAAAGTTCACACATTTCCTTATCACTGTCAGTGATCTGACCTGAGTTACTCTTAAGTATAATGTGCTAACTATAACTTGCTAACTATAATGTTCTAACTATAATGTGCTAAGTATAATTTGCTAAGTATAATGTGTTAAGTATAATGAGCTAACTATAATGTGCTAAGTATAATGTGCTAAGTATAATGTGTTAAATATAATGTGCTAATTATAATGTGCTAAATATAGAGCGCTAACTATAATGTGTTAACTATAATATGCAAACTATAATGTGTTAACTATAATATGCTAACTGTAACTTGTTAACTATAATGTGCTAACTATAATATGCTAAGTGTAATGTGCTAACTATAATATGCTAAGTGTAATGTGCTAACTATAATGGGATAACTATAATGTGCTAACTATAACGTGCTAACTATAGCACAACAATGTGGTAATTACTGAGCAACATTGAGATCTATAGCACTACACCGTGTGAACTATAGCACTACACTGTGTGAACTATAATACTATACTGTGTGAGGTGTCCCCTGGCCTGGTTGGTAGCGAACATACTGAGGGTCAGTGGTTCGATACCCGGCACGTGTGGAAACGTTGGGTAAGTTTCTTGATATTGTTGCTCCTGTTCACCCTGCAGTAAGTAGGTACTTGGGTATAACTTACCTTACACCTGCTGTCCCTGTTCATCTAACAGTAAGTAGGTACCTGGGTGTTAGTTGACTGTTATGGTTGGCATCACAGAGGCTGGTAGAGTACCTTAGATAGAGCTGGACTCTGAAATCAGCCCAGGTAGTGTTAGTCTCTGTAAAAAATACTTCAGTACTCAGTAATGTGAACAGTAGTATACCTGGAGAGGGTTTCGGGGGGTCAACGCCCCCGCGGCCCGGTCTGTGACCTGGCCTCATGGTGGATCAGGGCTTGATCAACCAGGCTGTTACTGTTGGCTGCAAGCATACCGACTTACGAACCACAGCCCGGCTGGTAAGGTACTGACTTTAGGTGCCTGTCCAGTGCCTGCTTGAAGAGACAGCCAGCGGTCTATTGGTAATCCCCTTATGTATGCTGTGAGGCAGTTGAACAGTCTTGGGCCCCTGACAATTATTGTACTATATTTGTGTACTTCATTACTTAACTGTGTAAAGTTGTGCTAAGCTGTGTACTCTATAGTACTCTACTGTGGGAGCTATGTTTCTACACTGTGCGAATTATATAATAGTGTAAACTAAAGAACAAAATAAACTATAGAACTGTGTAAACTGTAGTACTACACTGTGTAAACTGTAGTACTACACTGTGTAAACTGTAGTACTACACTGTGTAAACTGTAGTACTACACTGTGTAAACTGTAGTACTACACTGTGTAAACTGTAGTACTACACTGTGTAAACTGTAGTACTACACTGTGTGAAGTTTTGTGCTGCACTGTGTTAATTATTACATAACAATGTACTACACAGTACAACATATTGTACTATACTGTGTGACTACACAGTGTTGAGTTATAGCTCACATTGTGAGCTATAACTCAACATAGCACAATACTGTGTGAACTATAGTACAGTACTGTGAACTATAGCACAATACTGTGTGAACTATAGTAAAGTACTGTGAACTATAGCACAATACTGTGTGAACTACAGTACATTACTGTGAACTATAGCACAATACTGTGTGAACTACAGTACAGTACTATGAACTATAGCACAATACTGTGTGAACTACAGTACAGTACTATGAACTATAGCACAATACTGTGTGAACTACAGTACAGTACTGTGAACTATAGCACAATACTGTGTGAACTACAGTACAGTACTGTGAACTATAGCACAATACTGTGTGAACTACAGTACAGTACTATGAACTATAGCACAATACTGTGTGAACTACAGTACAGTACTGTGAACTATAGCACAATACTGTGTGAACTACAGTACAGTACTGTGAACTATAGCACAATACTGTGTGAATTACAGTACAGTACTGTGAACTATAGCACAATACTGTGTGAACTACAGTACAGTACTGTGAACTATAGCACAATACTGTGTGAACCACAGTACAGTACTGTGAACTATAGCACAATACTGTGTGAATTACAGTACAGTACTGTGAACTATAGCACAATACTGTGTGAATTACAGTACAGTACTGTGAACTATAGCACAATACTGTGTGAATTACAGTACAGTACTGTGAACTATAGCACAATACTGTGTGAATTACAGTACAGTACTGTGAACTATAGCACAATACTGTGTGAACTACAGTACAGTACTGTGAACTATAGCACAATACTGTGTGAATTACAGTACAGTACTGTGAACTATAGCACAATACTGTGTGAACTACAGTACAGTACTGTGAACTATAGCACAATACTGTGTGAATTACAGTACAGTACTGTGAACTATAGCACAATACTGTGTGAACCACAGTACAGTACTGTGAACTATAGCACAATACTGTGTGAACTACAGTACAGTACTGTGAACTATAGCACAATACTGTGTGAACTACAGTACAGTACTGTGAACTATAGCACAATACTGTGTGAACCACAGTACAGTACTGTGAACTATAGCACAATACTGTGTGAATTACAGTACAGTACTGTGAACTATAGCACAATACTGTGTGAACCACAGTACAGTACTGTGAACTATAGCACAATACTGTGTGAACTACAGTACAGTACTGTGAACTATAGCACAATACTGTGTGAACCACAGTACAGTACTGTGAACTATAGCACAATACTGTGTGAACACAGTACAGTACTGTGAACTATAGCACAATACTGTGTGAACTACAGTACAGTACTGTGAACTATAGCACAATACTGTGTGAACTACAGTACAGTACTGTGAACTATAGCACAATACTGTGTGAACCACAGTACAGTACTGTGAACTATAGCACAATACTGTGTGAACTACAGTACAGTACTGTGAACTATAGCACAATACTGTGTGAATTACAGTACAGTACTGTGAACTATAGCACAATACTGTGTGAACTACATTGTTTTATAATAAAATACACTGAAGGAAAAGACTTAAACTGACCTTGAAACAGAACACTTAACTTAAGTTTGCATAGATCAGTGGTTCCCTAACTTGTGTCTAACTTGTTCACCTGAACATAGTGCATTATAACGCAGTCCTCTCTGTAAATACGTGAAAAAATGACTTTCTATAAATAATGTCTGAGTTAAAGTCGTAGAGATAGAACAAGATGCTAAGAAATTGTGAGAGTTTGCAACTTCCGCTGTACTACAGAATACATCATACAGGACAACAAACTTGTGCTGTAACCGCTTCGTGTATTCATACATAAATTGTTACTATGAACAGGTATATGTGACATAACATTAAAGATACAGTAGAGGAAAAAAATATGCATCTTTATATTAATAAAGATTACATTAACATTTTCTATAAGAAGGTGCTAATTAAAGGGTAAACTGCAATTAGTTAATCAAAACATGAAATATTTACTCTTGTTTTACTTCCTAGAAAATACTTTATGAAGGATGAACCTGTTTGTTTAATGTCATGGTTCAATGAACCTGTTTGTTCAATGTCATGGTTCAATGAACCTGTTTGTTCAATGTCATGGTTCAATGAACCTGTTTGTTCAATGTCATGGTTCAATGAACCTGTTAAGTAAAATGACACAAATGCAACTAATGTGACATTTTATTGTGGCAACGTTTCGCTCTCCAGGAGCTTTCTCAAGCCGTTACAAGCGTTACATGGACACAGTGGGCTATTATATACTCTCAAAGTGAGGTGAAATACTAGTGGTGGTCGAGGTAGTAGTGATAAGTAGTAGTAGTAGTAATACTACTACTACTACTTATCACTAGTAGTAGTAGTAGTATACTACTACTACTACTACCTCGACCACCGCTTGTAACGGCTTGAGAAAGCTCCTGGAGAGCGAAACGTTGCCACAATAAAATGTCACATTAGTTGCATTTGTGTCCTTTTACTTAACATATTGTCGGTAATTCTACCAATATTATTACATTCAATGAACCTGTTTGTTCAATGTCATGGTTCAATTCTGGTTGCTGGTTTTGACAGAGCCAACCTGAGCTCATCCTCTACAAAGAGGGTGACAAGAGCTTTCGTCTTATTGATGCTCCAAACAGAGGATCCATGCTTTAAAATTGACAGGTTTGCAAATAAAAAAATATAAAGGCAGCAAGTAACTTGTTCCAGCAAATAAGTCATGCTAATCTAGTAGCAGTCAAAACAGAATTATGTATTATACATTCTTATGAAGAAAGGTACACGAAGAAAGACTTGGTATACCAGGTCATAAATAAAACCTCCAGACGTGGAATAATCTTCACGCAAATGAAGGGAAAGACATACACAAAGAATGGTTTATGACTACCCATATATTCTCTACACCAATATTTACACTATATACAGAGTGCAATTGAGCAACAAAATATTAACGAGCGAGAGAACAATGAGAATCACTGCACTTGAATTTTCACCTCATATAAGATAGACCAGTATGTATTTACTCGACCAGCCTCAGAGAGTCTCCCCCAGCCAGGTGTGGAAACATAACAATAGTTCAGGTGGGGACAAGCTCTCACCCGTCTGGTTGACTTATAAACCTGACTGTGAATCAGAGTAGCTGGGGCCCCTCTGCAGCTACTCTGACATAACTCGCCATAGCTAATACATGGAAAAATGCAAGAAGTGTTGCAAACACCGAATAAATTGCAACTTACTATGTGTTCACTACAGGCATCAAAATATTTCATGTTTAATAAAACTGTCAGAACATTATAATAGAAAGGTGGTCTCAGTATTTAGGAACTTTTAATTTGTTAATAAATACTGGATATAAATAATAAAAAAAAATATGACCGTAACAAATTATAATAACTCACTTGTGGACTCCCTGAAAATTGCTTTCCATACCACTGGGCATACCCATGCCCCAGTTAGGGCACTCCTGACCTACATACCACTGGGCATACCCATGCCCCAGTTAGGGCACTCCTGACCTACATACCACTGGGCATACCAATGCCCCAGTTAGAGCACTCCTGACCTACATACCACTGGGCATACCCATGCCCCAGTTAGAGCACTCCTGATCTACATACCACTGGGCATACCCATGCCCCAGTTAGAGCACTCTTGATCTACATACCACTAGGCGTACCCATGCCCAAGTTAGGGCACTCCTGATCTACATACCACTGGGCATACCCATGCCCTAGTTAGGTCACTTCTGACCTACATACCACTGGGCATACCCATGTCCCAGTTAGGGCACTCCTGATCCAGATAGAGAATTTTATATTACATTAGAAACCGGAATTTAATTCACTTAATTTAGAAATAATGAGGCAATATTAAGTTGATACATCATTAATTAAGTCTTGTTTAATATTTAATTTCTGTTGTTTTACTCTTTATTAGCTTTTTTTTTTAATTTAAAAAATGCAATTTATATTTTTCTTATACAGTAACATAATTACTTCGGTTCTAATGTATTTATAAATTTCCATTAAAGTGTTGATATTAATTTTAGTTTTAACAAAAGGAAAATTATTTTAATAAATTGCGATTTTTGTTTTACTGAGATAATAATTTTGACTTTTAAATTCATTATATTCATCATTACTTGACTTTTAAATTCATTATAATATTCATCATTACTTGTTTTTTAAATTCATTATAATATTCGTCATTACTTGTTTTTTAAATTCATTATAATATTCGTCATTACTTGACTTTTAAATTCATTATAATATTCATCATTACTTGACTTTTAAATTCATTATAATATTCATCATTACTTGTCTTTTAAATTCATTATATTCATCATTACTTGTCTTTTAAATTCATTATAATATTCATCATTACTTGACTTTTAAATTCATTATAATATTCATCATTATTTCAACGCAGACGATTTTAATTATTAAAAATATGCTAATAAATATGTGATGATATATATATGGTAATAAATATATTAAATTTAATAGAATATATAATTAACTGTGGATATTGTATTGATGTATTTTATATTTCATAAAAAGTTAATTATATATTATGTAATTATAATTGATATATTTTGAACTTATAAACTACATACCTTAAAAATGGTTATAATCATAACCATAATTTTTAAAGGGGTGGACTGGTAAGCCAGTGGAAGGCTTCGGTCAGATGACCAAAAGCTCCAGCTATGGGTCATCACATGACTAAGACCCGCGCCAGGAAAGACCTGTCCTGTTTCCTGACGAATCTTCCCTAACGTAATCGTATTCTAAATTTAAATGAAATCAATTATAAAATCCAAGAACATCCATTCCCATTACTGGAATAAGAATCTCTGGATGTTCTGCATCATTTTAAGAGTTTTGAGTATATTTGCAGCCCAGAGTTCATAGATGAAGAAATATTGAGGGTGTATATAAATAGCTAATGCTCTAAAATACCCAAGATACTTAATTGATGAATACTTTAAAACTGCTAGAAATACATTTTGCAATTTGAAAAAAGGACAAACCATATTCTCATCTCTATTTTTGAAGATGAAACGATCAGCTCTCGTGACACGGCTTTATAAGATCGTCACGTCCCTATCCAATGAGATACTGAAGACATCCGTCGAGGAACAGAACCCCTGGGCCTCGGTAGACAGCATTATCGGGATTCTTAACGCCCCTCCATGATTAAGATCATATTCTCAGACATCTCCATGGCTGCCCAAGCTCTCTCTCTGACTGACTGGATATCTCCTATTACCACATACATCCTGGCTACATTGAAGCAGAACGCTACAAACACATCTTTCCCTGCAGGACCTGTTGCTATTACAATCCCGCTACTATGGACTGCCCCATCAAAAAGAAATTTTGTTCAAACTGTGGGAAAGACACGATTTCATATCCTGCACCACCACCACTGCTCCAAGATGCCTTAATTGCAAGGCTAATCATCCTACTCTTGCAGAGAGTCATCCTACTCTTGCAGAGAGTCATCCTACTCTTGCAGAGAGTCATCCTACTCTTGCAGAGAGTTGCCCACTAGGAAAGAAATCGTATCTATGAAAATCCAGGAAGACCTTAAGAAGAACAACTTAAAATCTCAGACCTATATCGCCATTATTAACTTTAATCTGACACTACCAAGATTCTCCAAGCACACAACACACACCTTCCAGCAACTCCCTTTCTCCACTTCCTGACGGTGCTCCCTCCAAGGTGTTGTACTGCATGGTGTATGCACACCTTGCAAATGCAGCAACTCCTGGTACATTTAATTCTTCTGTCAACGAACTCATCCGACTAAACAAAATGCCTAGCTTTAATTTTTCTGATATGTTGACTTTCTCAAGGTAATTTCCAGCATCGTTAACTTCACTGCAACTGCAGACTCTTCACTCGCCTCTGCCCAAGAAATTCTTGAACCATCTCCAGCTACCAATGTCAACAACTACGTATCTGACTCTAATCCAGTTGATAAGCCACCAACAAATCTCAGCACTGCGCCAGACCAATCACAACCTTCGTCTGCAGCAGCCTCAGTACCTAACATGAATTTACAACCTACCGAGGAACAGGAAGAGGAAAAATACCCCCGACATGAAAATGGAAGGGCTTGGAAAGACATAATATTCTACACAACTGAATCTTACAGCAAGGTAAGGCACTGCAAACAACTTTACCGCACTACACTTCAAAATGGAACTGCCAAGTTTGTCTGCATCCCAGAACTATGTACAACTGATGAATTATTTGAATCCATTGAAATAATCAGCGTAAACAAAGTTAAAATACTTCACGTCTCCAAACCAGCCTTCAAGAAAATAAAAAATGGCTCCTTACAGAGAAAATGCCGAAATCGTGTTTTGTCACAACCATCACTATGCAAATAAGCTGCCTTCCTGTGTGATCCTGCCTGCCGTCCAGCACCACACCACCAGCGACCTCCACCTGTTACCATGTGACCTGACCCCCCGCCAGACGCCCAGTTAATCACCATAACACACTCAAGTCACCTGCCAGCGACCACTGCCTGACTCTCTGATACTTCTAAATCTCCCCTGCAACGCCATGATGCTGGGTCTAGCCAGACGCTTTATCAACAACTGAAGACATTCCTCCCCAGCACTAGTCTTCGCCTGTCCCCGCTCCCCTCACCCACTTCTTGGCACTATCTTATCCTACCCAAGATTTTCTGTAAAAAATATAATAAAGTTTATTACGGTCAAACTGGGAAAAGCCTTGAACTAAGATTACAACAGCATCAATATAGAATTATAACTGACATGAGTCGAATGCTCTGTTTATTCATTTTTACCAACCAATTGATTTTTAAAAGTTGTATCAACAAACCAGAATCAACAAAGTTGTATCACCAAAGTTGCATCAACAGGTCTATGGTTGAAAGAAATATAGTTGAATTAATCTTCATAAAAAATAGTATTGATTTTAATATGAATATCAGTTTAGGGTTATACAACTTAGATTCATTTATAATTAATAAAATTTTGGGAGAATTTAAGCTATGCGTGAAAGGTCCTGAACTGTAGATATAAATCCAAATTAATTTCCATGAACGTGCCTATCTGTGCTCATGATAATGCAAGCATAGATGGGCATGTTTGTGGAGCAACTTGCAATGTGAACAGACTGACTGATGTTGTAGTGGCCAGGCTTCGGCTTGGCTACAAGTACTTCTGACAGTTTGGGAGACACAGATGATGATCAAACTAAATGCAAATTATGTGATCAGGCATATGGTCACTGTCTTGAACACTATGTGCATAATTGTGCACTTATTGAGGAATATAGAGATAGACAATATAATAACCTATGTGACATGTCAAGATATCTTATTCATGAAATAAGATACCATTTGTACTAAGCAAATTTCCTAAATTTGCTTGTAACAGATAATTGAAATGTAGATATAAACCCAAATGTACAATTGTTAACCCCTTTGGGGCCTAGTGCCTAGGCTTTTTGTGTATCCATATGCGCTGCCGTCCATAGGATGGATATGGGGTGCACAATAAACTAGCCACTTCGGTGGCAAAATCTAAAAAAAATCTTAACCCAGCTGCATCATACTGGGACTACTGTAGTGTCACATGTGAGGTGATATCTCAGCCTTATAAGCTTTCTGCTCTTCTATTATTTTTACAGGTCCTTGAAAATGTGAGAAATCATGAAAGCGCTTGAGAGTTACACTAATTTTTCACAGTGGTTGTTTTGCATATAATTCACATTTGAATCAAGGTATTTTTAAATTTACTTTCGTTGCAAGTGTATATAAAAATTAAACGATACATTAAAAAAATATCCCGTTCACATATTAACGAAATCGTAATAACAGAGTTTGTAGCGCACTGGTGTGTTAATGTCGTACTTTTTAGCAAGAATTTGCAGACTTGTCGTAAACAACAACGATCGTTTTGCTAAACAAGTCTATTATAATTAAATATTGTATTATCTCTGTTATAGTTAGTCTGAGAATCACCAAGTTACCATTTTTCATTGTTGATGAATTATATTACCTAAATTTTATCTGAGGAAAATTCGGTTGGGTAGAATAAGAATTATTTACATCATGTTCACATCACCATGGATTGTTGTTGCAAAATTAATCACTGACGTATATGACATATTACCTCACAAAAGATAAAAACATCAAAGGTGTCATTTTTTAAGGGCAGTTGGCTTAGTTTGGCCGATACTGTCTAAAATGCATAACATTTATACATTATAACGAACGCAGGTGAGATACTCTTGTACATCATATTCGAAGAGAAGAATGTCGTGTCTGTAGAGGCTGACTAGTTGCTGCATCTGCTTGTTGGAGAGTTGACACAGGTAGTGGCGAGCCAGGTCACTAGTAGCCACCTCAGGCGACCTGTTCACTACCCTCGGCAATACCATCCCTTCGATACCTGCCGGAAACATCTCTCGTCACTCCTGATATACACACTGATACGTATGTTTTGTATAAGCATACAGTAACTATCCTTACAACACAGCTGCTCACAACGAAAAATTACAGCCTAATTTGTCAAGAAAATAAATTCAATATATATATATATATATATATATATATATATATATATATATATATATATATATATATATATATAATATATATATATATATATATATTTTATATATATATATATATATATATATATATATATATATATATATATATATATATATATATATATATATAAACTTATCATGAAGTTTGTCACTAAATGGTTATTCAACAACACCACCACACTCAACTAAACCCCACCACACTCAACCAAACACCACCACACTCAACCAAACACCACCACACTCAACCAAACACCACCACACTCAACCAAACACCACCACACTCAACCAAACACCACCACACTCAACCAAACACCACCACACTCAACCAAACACCACCACACTCAACCAAACACCACCACACTCCAACCAAACACCACCACACTCAACCAAACACCACCACACTCAACCAAACACCACCATACTCAACCAAACACCACCACACTCAACCAAACACCACCACACTCAACAAAACACCACCACACTCAACAAAACACCACCACACTCAACCAAACACCACTACACTCAACCAAACACGACCACACTCAGCCAAACACCACCACACTCAACCAAACACCTCCACACTGAGCCAAACACCACCACACTCAACCAAACACCACCACACTCAACCAAACACCACCACACTCAACCAAACACCACCACACTCAACCAAACACAACCACACTCAACCAACCACCACCACACTCAACCAAACACCACCACACTCAACCAAACACCACCACACTCAACCAAACACCACCACACTCAACCAAACACCACCACACTCAGCCAAACACCACCACACTCAGTCAAACACCACCTCACTCAATCAAACATGAGCACACTCAACCAAACACCACCACGCTCAACCAAACACAACCACACTCAACCAAACACCACCAAACTCAACCAAACACCACCACACTCAACCAAACACGGCCATACTCAAACAAACACGACCACACTCAAGCAAACACGGCCACATTCAACCAAACACGACCACACTCAACCAAACACGGCCACACTCAACCAAACACGGCCACACTAAACCAAACACGACCGCACTCAGTCAAACACGACCACACTCAACCAAAAACCCCAACACTCAACAAAACACCACCACACTCAACAAAACACCACCACACTCAACCAAACACCACTACACTCAACCAAACACGACCACACTCAGCCAAACACCACCACACTCAACCAAACACCTCCACACTGAGCCAAACACCATCACACTCAACCAAACACCACCACACTCAACCAAACACCACCACACTCAACAAAACACCACCACACTCAACAAAACACCACCACACTCAACCAAACACCACTACACTCAACCAAACACGACCACACTCAGCCAAACACCACCACACTCAACCAAACACCTCCACACTGAGCCAAACACCACCACACTCAACCAAACACCACCACACTCAACCAAACACCACCACACTCAGCCAAACACCACCACACTCAACCAAACACAACCACACTCAACCAACCACCACCACACTCAACCAAACACCACCACACTCAGCCAAACACCACCACACTCAACCAAACACCACCACACTCCACCAAACACCACCACACTCAGCCAAACACCACCACACTCAGTCAAACACCACCTCACTCAATCAAACATGAGCACACTCAACCAAACACCACCACGCTCAACCAAACACAACCACGCTCAACCAAACACCACCAAACTCAACCAAACACCACCACACTCAACCAAACACGGCCATACTCAAACAAACACGACCACACTCAAGCAAACACGGCCACATTCAACCAAACACGACCACACTCAACTAAACACGGCCACACTCAACCAAACACGGCCACACTAAACCAAACACGACCGCACTCAGTCAAACACGACCACACTCAACCAACACCCCAACACACAACCAAACACCACCACACTCAGTCAAACACGACCACACTCAACCAAACACGACCACACTCAACCAAACACGACCAAACTCAACCACACACGACCACGCTGAATCAAACACCACCAAACTCAACCAAACACCACCACACTCAACCAAACACGACCACACTCAACCAAACACCACCACACTCAATCAAACACGGCCATACTCAACCAAACACCACTACACTCAACCAAACACCACCACACTCAACCAAACACGACCACACTCAACCAAACACGACCAAACTCAACCAAACACGACCACGCTGAATCAAACACCCCCAAACTCAACCAAGCACCACCACACTCAACCAAACACGACCACACTCAACCAAACACCACCACACTCAACAAACACCCAACTCAACCAAACACCACCACACTCAACCAAACACCACTACACTCAACCAAACACGACCACACTCAGCCAAACACGACCACACTCAGCCAAACACGACCACACTCAGCCAAACACCACCACACTCAGCCAAACACCACCACACTCAACCAAACACCACCACACTCAACCAAACACCACCACACTCAACGAAACACCACTACACTCAGCCAAACACCACCACACTCAACCAAACACCACCACACTCAACCAAACACCACCACACTCAACCAACCACCACCACTCTCAGCCAAACACCACCACACTCAACCAAATGCCACCACACTCAACCAAACACTACCCCACTCAACCAAACACCACCACACTCAGCCAAACACCACCACACTCAACCAAACACCACCACACTCAACCAAACACCACCACACTCAGCCAAACACCACCACACTCAACCAAACACCACTACACTCAACCAAACACCACCACACTCAGCAAAACACCACCACACTCAACTAAACACCACCACACTCAACCAAACACCACCACACTCAACCAAACACGACCACACTCAACCAAACACGACCACACTCAACCAAACACGACCACACTCAACCAAACACGACCACATTCAACCAAACACCACCATACTCAACGAAACATCACCACACTCAACCAAACACCACCACACTACACCAAACACCACCACACTCAACCAAACACGACCACACTCAGTCAAACACGACCACACTCAACCAAACATGACCACACTCAACCAAACATGACCACACTCAACCAAACACGACCACGCTCAACTAAACACCACCACACTCAACCAAACACGACCATACTCAATCAAACACGGCCATACTCAAACAAACACGACCACACTCAACAAAACACGGCCACATTCAACCAAACACGACCACACTCAACCAAACACGGCCACACTCAACCAAACACGGCCACACTAAACCAAACACGACCGCACTCAGTATAACGATATGTTATTTGGCGTTTTGGAGGCGTGGTTGAAATGATAAGGCTTCGGAGGCTTCTTACTTTATTTGTAATAAAGGTGCGGGTAACAGGCTGCGTGTCTGTGGCCATGGCCCAGGTGGGCCATGCCCCTTGCGAGAGGGAGAGGAGTAGGCCTATTGACTGAGTGAAGTCTGGGCGCCAAGTGAGAGGGGGCCAGGGCGGGTCTGGTAGACGTGGGTACGCCTACCAGGCTTGCCCTCTGGCGGAATACTATGGAAACTAGCATGGCACGAAATATGAACTCAGCTGGCAGACAGCATGGCTGTCTATGCAGGCAGACAGGCTGTCTACATCGCTCGGGCCGAGCGGATGTAAACAGCCTACCCAGAGGCTGTTTCAAACTGCGCGGCACTATGGTGCTGCCCTCTATAGGCCTATCAAGGTCGGGCTGGTCAGCCATGCTTCTCTCTCACTTCTACGGCCTACCTCACTGAACCAGGTTCTACCCAACTGGCTCCCGGTCCCCTGCACTCTGTCCCCGTGTATTCCTACACCTTGCCATTAATAAACTGAGTCTAGTCATCGGCCGTATCTCTGCACCTACGCTACCATTCTACTGCCCAAAGTAAGCAGCCAAGAAGTTAGACTTAACAGTGGTGACAGCAGTGGTTCACGGCAGAGTGTAGTGTAGGGGACCCACCGCCCAGTCGATCATCCGACCAAGCCAGTCATATCCAGGTCATCTGCTGGCTTCTCGCATCATCCGTAGCTTCTAGCGTCTCCTGGGTGCCTGAGTCAGAGCATCGTCCACGATTTTTCCACAAAATCGCGACATAGGGCGTCATCTCCAGCTCCCCAGCCTGAAGCAGTCACGTGTGTGTTCATCTCCTATTCTACAACTCTCCAGTATTCTCCTACACCCTTCTGCATCCAGCAGTGTCTCGACGCCCTTCCTACAGCTACAAGAGACGCGAGGTGAGGTCGTTTTGGGGTGTGGTGGTGGTGCGTCCACGAGTGTCTACCTCAGGGCGCCGCTGCCTGCCTATATCCCACCGCTGCCACCATTTATAACGATATGTTATTTGGCGTTTTGGAGGCGTGGTTGAAATGATAAGGCTTCGGAGGCTTCTTACTTTATTTGTAATAAAGGTGCGGGTAACAGGCTGCGTGTCTGTGGCCATGGCCCAGGTGGGCCATGCCCCTTGCGAGAGGGAGAGGAGTAGGCCTATTGACTGAGTGAAGTCTGGGCGCCAAGTGAGAGTGGGCCAGGGCGGGTCTGGTAGACGTGGGTACGCCTACCAGGCTTGCCCTCTGGCGGAATACTATGGAAACTAGCATGGCACGAAATATGAACTCAGCTGGCAGACAGCATGGCTGTCTATGCAGGCAGACAGGCTGTCTACACTCAGTCAAACACGACCACACTCAACCAAACACGACCACACAGTCAAATACGACCACACTCAATCAAACACGACCACACTCAACCAAACACGACCACATTCAACCAAACACGACCACGCTCAACCAAACACCACCACTCTCAACCAAACACGACCAGAAGAATGGGCACCCGACTGAACAGGACAATAAACCCAGACAGCGGATTCGGAAGGCAAATCCTGTGTAACAAACCTCCTAGAGTTCTATGATAAAGTAACAGAGGTAAGGCAAGAGAGAGAAGGGTGGGTTGATTGCATTTTCCTAGACTGCAAAAAGGCCTTCGACACAGTTCCTCACATGAGATTAGTAAAGAAGTTGGAAGAACAAGCATGTATAACAGGAAGGGCACTGGAATGGATCAGGAATACCTCACAGGGAGACAACAACGGGTCATGGTGCGTGATGAGGTACCACAGTGGGCGCCTGTGACGAGCGGCGTACCGAAGGGGTCAGTCTTAGGACCAGTATTATTCTTGGTATATGTAAATGACATGACGGATGGGATAGACTCAGAAGTGTCTCTGTTCGCAGATGATGTGAAATTAATGAGGAGAATCACATCGGATGAAGACCAAGCAATGACTTCAAACAGACCTGGACAAGCTTGACATCTGGTCTAGCAACTGGCTTCTCGAAATCAATCCCACCAAATGCAAAGTCATGAAGATCGGAGAAGGGCAAAGAAGACCGCTGACAGAGTACAGGCTAGGCGGACAAAGGCTACAAACCTCGGCAAAGGAGAAAGACTTT
Source organism: Cherax destructor (assembly GCA_009830355.1). Taxonomy (NCBI): domain Eukaryota; kingdom Metazoa; phylum Arthropoda; class Malacostraca; order Decapoda; family Parastacidae; genus Cherax; species Cherax destructor. The sequence continues at coordinate 17,204 of WNWK01029698.1, forward strand.
GGGGTGAGTATAACGCCAAGCACGTCTCCGGAGGCACACATCAACCAGATAACTGCGGCAGCATATGGGCGACTAGCAAACCTAAGATTAGCGTTCCGTTACCTTAACAAGGAATCGTTCAAGACACTGTACATCGTGTACGTCAGGCCCATACTAGAATATGCAGCACCAGTCTGGAACCCACACCTGGTCAAGCACGTAAAGAAACTAGAGAAAGTGCAAAGGTTTGCGACAAGGTTAGTTCCACAACTCAGGGGTCTGTCCTATGAAGAAAGGTTGAGGGAAATATGACTAACAACACTGGAGGAAAGAAGGGTCAGAGGAGACATGATAACGACATACAAAATACTGCAGGGAATCGACAAGGTAGACAGTGACAGGATGTTCCAGAGAGGGAACACAGAAACAAGGGGACACAACTGGAAGCTGAAGACTCAGATGAGTCAAAGGGATGTTAGGAAGCATTTCTTCAGCCACAGAGTAGTCAGGAAGTGGAATAGTCTAGAAAAAGATATAGTGGAGGCAGGAACCATACACAGTTTTAAGACGAGGTATGATAAAGCTCATGGAGCAGGGAGAGCAGAGACCCAGTAGCGGACAGCGAAGAGGCGGGGCCAGGAGCTGAATCTCGACCCCTGCAACCACAATTAGGTGAATACAATTAGGTGAGTACACTCAATCAAACACGGCCATACTCAACCAAAGACGACCACACTCAACCAAACACGGCCACACTAAACCAAACACGACCGCACTCAGCCAAACACTACCACACTCAACCAAACACGACCACACTCAACCAAACACGACCACACTCAACCAAACACGACCGCACTCAGCCAAACACGACCGCACTCAGCCAAACACTACCACACTCCACCAAACACGACCACACTCCACCAAACACGACCACACTCAACCAAACACGACCACACTCAACCAAACACGGCCACACTCAACCAAACACGGCCACACTAAACCAAACACGACCGCACTCAGCCAAACACTACCACACTCAACCAAACACGACCACACTCAACCAAACACGACCGCATTAAACCAAACACGACCGCACTCAGCCAAACACTACCACACTCAACCAAACACGACCACACTCAGCCAAACACTACCACACTCCACCAAACACGACCACACTCAACCAAACACGACCACACTCAACCAAACACAGTCACAATACACCAAACACGGCCACACTAAACAAAACACGACCACACTCAACCAAACACGGCCACACTCAACCAAACACGACCACACTCAACCAAACACGGCCACACTAAACCAAACACGACCGCACTCAGCCAAACACTACCACACTCAACCAAACACGACCACACTCAACCAAACACGACCACACTCAACCAAACACGACCGCACTCAGCCAAACACGACCGCACTCAGCCAAACACTACCACACTCCACCAAACACGACCACACTCCACCAAACACGACCACACTCAACCAAACACGACCACACTCAACCAAACACGGCCACACTCAACCAAACACGGCCACACTAAACCAAACACGACCGCACTCAGCCAAACACTACCACACTCAACCAAACACGACCACACTCAACCAAACACGACCGCATTAAACCAAACACGACCGCACTCAGCCAAACACTACCACACTCAACCAAACACGACCACACTCAGCCAAACACTACCACACTCCACCAAACACGACCACACTCAACCAAACACGACCACACTCAACCAAACACGGTCACACTCAATTAAACACGGCCACACTAAACAAAACACGACCACACTCAACCAAACACGGCCACACTCAACCAAACACGACCACACTCAACCAAACACGGCCACACTAAACCAAACACGACCGCACTCAGCCAAACACTACCACACTCAACCAAACACGACCACACTCAACCAAACACGACCGCACTAAACTAAACACGACCGCACTCAGCCAAACACTACCACAGTCAACCAAACACTACCACACTCAACCAAACACTACCACACTCAACCAAACACGACCATACTCAACCAAACACGACCGCACTCAGCCAAACACGACCACACTCAGCCAAACACTACCACACTCAACCAAACACGACCACACTCAACCAAACACTACCACACTCAACCAAACACGACCACACTCAGCCAAACACTACCACACTCAACCAAACACGACTACACTCAGCCAAACACTACCACACTCAACCAAACACGACCACACTCAGCCAAACACTACCACACTGAATACCAAGTTAAGTAATTAAAAATAAGTGCATACCGGTAATTAAAAAAGTATTTTAGAGAGGTAGGTTTGTTTGGTTGCTTAAAAACACGACAATTTCTTACCTGAAGCAAATATTATATAGTTAGTATCTTGGTCCAAAGTTTCCACCTGTGGGAGACAAATATTATTAGTGCTTGTGTTTTTCACATTCACCTTTACATAGGTCAGTCATGTCACAGTGTTGAGAATGAACAGTGTGTTTTTTTACCTTTCAAATATTCCATGTACAGGTTGGCTAGTACAACAAGTACAACATTAATGGGACAACCCATTGCCATTCCAAAGTTTTGCCTCTACTTAGGAGGTTCAACATCACAGAACTACAACAGACTCAACACAATTGAGCTTTCCTCCATATCATTAAATTCTGTGTCTGCTGCTGTTTGTAAGTCTCTATGTGCCTCTCTTTCTCTCTCTGAGCCTCATTCATAGTAATTCTTTTCTCACCTTGGCCAGAACAGTGTAGTTAACAAGACACGGGGTGCAGAACTGGGAGACTGGGATCCAGTGTTCGTTGAGCACGTGGTGTGCTTCATGCTGCTCCAGGATGTACTGAACAAACTGCCTGAAGGTGGGCACACCCACGTGGCCTGGCACCAGCTCCAGCCAGGCACCCCACCCTGAAGGACCCAGCTCTGGGTGTCCAGCCTTCATCACCCTGATAATCTTGCCGTAATCCTTCCTGTTCAGCACAATCTTGTTCCTGTCCATGGCGTAATGGGGGTCAGAATATGACAAGGATGCAAATGATGAGGGGTGTGAATATGACGAAGGGTAACGATAAGACAAGGGAAGAGCATATGACGAGAGATAAGAATATGACTAGGGATATGAATATGACTAGGGATATGAATATGATCAGGGATAACCAGATTAGAAAATAATCTAGACTTTATGTTTACAAATAATGAAGAGTTAGAAAGTAGGTTGTAGTGATGTCCTCTGTGCTAAGAGTCTGACAAGTTGTATATTAATGAAATACAATACCGACTATGCCATTAGTAGGCTGTCATTAGCCAACTATGCCATTAGTAGGCTGCCATTAGCCAACTATGCCATTAGAGGGCTGTCATTAGCCACCACATAATACATTGTTCATTATTAATTAGTGATCAAGCGAGTGACTCCTAAGCCCAGCTACACTGATAATATAAAAATGTATTATATACATAAATTTAAGCTTTAAACACAGTTCTAAGATATTATTATTAGACACGAATAAACTGAATCTGTGAGCATAGCTATGAACTATAACTACTCACGCATAATTAATTAAAGCTATCAGCTCTGTCTATAATCTTGAATGGTTGTTATTGACCAAGTACCTGCTCATAAAAGAAGCTGTATTGGTCGTTAATTACATAAGCTTAACAAATAAATAGACTAATCAGTGGTATATAATTAGTCAAGTATGATCAAGAGAAGCTGTCAATCGCTGTCTCATTAAATGGTAATTAGGGTGAGTATCTGGTCATTAACCTAACTACCCTGGCTGTCAGTCACCCGTGTGTGTTCACCAGTAACTGGGCATCACTGACACATCTCTCTTAAATCTCTATGAATCTTTAAAAATATTCTTATTAATGATAATGAATCATGAATATATGAGCCACTTACAGAACTCAATAATATCGTAAGTAATAAGTGGCCGTACTGACTTAACATTAAACAAATTAAAGTCATGGCTTCTATTTTGCGAAATAATCAAAACAGTTTGTAACGGTTAGGTAACAACCTCACAACAAGCGGTACTATCATAAATGTAATTAAAATAATCAGTTGCTAACTACATGTAACAAAATATTTCACAAAGATCTTTGTGCTCACGACATTCACAGTATTGAACGATGGAACTGGGAATATATTTAGTTCACAGGTGAAATTGCAGATCTAGAGAATGTTCAGAGAACCTTTACTGCACATATAACTTCCGTCAAACACCTTAATTACTGGGAACACTTGGAGTCACTTGACCTGTACTCACTGGAGTGCAGAAGAGAGAGATACATCATAATCTACACCTGGAAAATCCTAGAGGGACTGGTCTCAAATCTGCACACAGAAATCACTCCCTACGGAAGGAAAAGACTTGGCAGACGGTGCAACATAACCCCAATGAAAAGTAGGGGCGCCATTAGTACACTAAGAGAAAACACAGAAAGTATCCGGGGCCCAAGACTGTTCAACAGCCTCCCACCATGCATAAAGGAAATTACCAATAAACCTCTGGCTGCCTTCAAGAGGGAGCTGGACAGATACCTAAGGTCAGTACCCGATCAGCTGGGCTGTTGTTCGTATGATGGACTATGTGCGACCAGCAGTAACAGACTAGCTGATCAGGCCCTGATCCACTGGGGGGCCTGGTCAAGGACTGGGCCGCGGGGGCGTTGACCCCAGGAACACCCTCCAGGTAAACATGGGGATAATTACATAAAGGTGTTACTTTTATCTTACACTGTTGTGAATTTACCTAAGAAGGTTAAAATTATCTACAAAAATGATGAGAAAATGAAAATATGACGAGGAATGTGAACCAGAATATGACACTGATTAGTACTAGATTATGACACGGGCCTGAATATGACACTGCTCGGTACTAGAATATGGCAGGGGTCTGAATATGACGATGGCCACTACGAGAATATGACACGGGGTCTGAATATGAAGATGGTTTGTACAAGAATATGGCAGGGGTCTGAATATGACCATGGTCAGTAGCTTCACAGGAGTTAACAATTTGATCATGGTTAATAATCTGATAAGAGTTAACAGCTTGGGAAAAGTAATGATTTTTAAGGCTTAACGTTTTGACAATATTTAACAATATAACATCAAGTAGTTAACAAGGATGAACTACTTGATGAGGGTAAACGATGGGAAAAAGGTTAATGAAGGAACAAAGGGTTAATGACATCACAAGGGTTAACGATGAAGCGAAGGTTAATGACGTGACAATGGTTAATAATTTGACAACAGTTAAAGACTTGGTAAATGTTAACAAAGGTACAAAAGTTAAGGATACAACAAGGATTAACAACGGGACAAAAGTTAATTTAACAAGAGTTTAACTACGTGACAAGATATAATGATGTAACAAGCGTTTAACGAAGAGGCAACTATTAATGACACTAGCCGAACCCACCTGTAGGCTGACACTAGCAGAACCCACCTGTAGGCTGACACTAGCAGAACCCACCTGTAGGCTGACACTAGCAGAACCCACCTGTAGGCTGACACTAGCAGAACCCACCTGTAGGCTGAAACTAGCAGAACCTACCTGTAGGCTGACACTAGCAGAACCCACCTGTAGGCTGACACTAGCAGAACCTACCTGTAGGCTGACACTAGCAGAACCCACCTGTAAGCTGACACTAGCAGAACCCACCTGTAGGCTGACACTAGCAGAACCCACCTGTAGACTGACACTAGCAGAAACCATCTGTAGGCTGAAACTAGCAGAACCTACCTGTAGGCTGACACTAGCAGAACCCACCTGTAGGCTGACACTAGCAGAACCTACCTGTAGGCTTACACTAGCAGAACCCACCTGTAAGCTGACACTAGCAGAACCCACCTGTAGGATGACACTAGCAGAACCCACCTGTAGGCTGACACTAGCAGAACCCACCTGTAGGCTGACACTAGCAGAACCCACCTGTAGGCTGACACTAGCAGAACCCACCTGTAGGCTGACACTAGCAGAACCCACCTGTAGGCTGACACTAGCAGAACCTACCTGTAGGCTGACACTAGCAGAACCCACCTGTAGGCTGACACTAGCAGAAACTACCTGTAGGCTGACACTAGCAGAACCCACCCCTAAGCTGACACTAGCAGAACCCACCTGTAGGCTGACACTAGCAGAACCCACCTGTAGGCTGACACTAGCAGAACCCACCTGTAGGCTGACACTAGCAGAACCCACCTGTAGGCTGACACTAGCAGAACCCACCTGTAGGCTGACACTAGCAGAACCTACCTGTAGGCTGACACTAGCAGAACCCACCTGTAGGCTGACACTAGCAGAACCTACCTGTAGGCTGACACTAGCAGAACCCACCTGTAAGCTGACACTAGCAGAACCCACCTGTAGGCTGACACTAACAGAACCCACCTGTAGGCTGACACTAGCAGAACCCACCTGTAGGCTGACACTAGCAGAACCTACCTGTAGGCTGACATTAGCAGAACCCACCTGTAGGCTGACACTAGCAGAACCTACCTGTAGGCTGACACTAGCAGAACCCACCTGTAGGCTGACACTAGCAGAACCTACTTGTAGGCTGACACTAGCAGAACCCACCTGTAGGCTGACACTAGCAGAACCTACCTGTAGGTTGACACTATCAGAACCCACCTGTAAGCTGACACTAGCAGAACCCACCTGTAGGCTGACACTAGCAGAACCCACCTGTAGGCTGACACAAGCAGAACCCACCTGTAGGCTGACACTAGCAGAACCCACCTGTAGGCTGACACTAGCAGAACCCACCTGTAGGCTGACACTAGCAGAACCTACCTGTAGGCTGACACTAGCAGAACCCACCTGTAGGCTGACACTAGCAGAACCTACCTGTAGGCTGACACTAGCAGAACCCACCTGTAAGCTGACACTAGCAGAACCCACCTGTAGGCTGACACTAACAGAACCCACCTTAG
>WNWK01029699.1:0-24157 GCA_009830355.1 Cherax destructor
TTAAATGGACCCCAATGGAAATAAGTCACTCTGTCTTACTTTTTTGGGTTAGCCTAGGGTTTCTGTGGAAAATATTGGTATTTTCCGAAAGTTGTAATTGATAAACTTTCCAATATGAACAGATATCCTTAATGTACCGCTGGTAGCTTAAACGTTCATGGGGGTATGTAATAGAGAACCATCATACCAGCGGGAAGAAGCTGGGCAGGGAGGCGGGAGAGAGGGGCTAGTGAGTGGACAGCCAGCCTACCCACCAGATTCCAGGTGGTGATGGCGAGCCGAATTTGGAGATTCCGACCGCCAAACCGGATTTAATTACGTCCTTTCGTAATGTGGAGGAGTATCCAGTGACGCGGTGAATATAAAGTGGGACAATCGGTCCAGGAGGTCCAGTAATAGGGCAGTAATTGTGGAAATAACGAATGGCGCCGGCATGGTATGTCCGCATAGGCCTATTTGAACTCAGTGAAGCGACCACACGACAGGATAAAGTCGTAACCCCTGATGCTGGGGGGCTTTCGTCTTAGAAGAGACTGAAATATATTCGATGAATATTGTGAAATGGTGAATATAGTGAAACCGAGTTGTAAATAATCAGGGGGTAATTGTACCGAGCGAGGCTAGCGTGGGTACGCCATACCCCGACCGCCATGTTGGATGCGGAGGAGATGAACTAACATATCGCAAGTTATCTACTCGAAATCCAAGTATCGAGACGGTGAATGTGTATAAACTAGTGGGGCATTGAGCCAGGATATATGTAGTGTGTAAAGTTACACATATAAACAATATAAGATCGGAATAGTGAGAGGATCTGAATCGCTACCCCGACCAACCACATGTTAACTAACGCCCGGTCTCGTGGGCGTATAAGAGTTCACGGAAATTAACCTTCCTTGACTGGACGGGATAACTCTTACCATCGCGATCGAATCTGATCGCAGGAGGACGTCAACAATGAAACGGCTCCCTCAACAATTAAAATTTGCACCAATAACTCATTACAGTTGTGGCTGGGTGTAGACTAATAGATTGCTCATTGCTTTATAATTTGTTCATGAGTGCAACCATGTACAGACGTAAGTAAATTTACTTACATGATTTATTACCTTGTAACTAGTGAATTAATTACCATTGTACCTTGTTCAGCTATCAAAACTTTGGGGCCCAGTCTCTGGACCCTATATATACCTCTGTAATCTGCAAATACCTTTGTAACTTGTCATGATTGTGACCATCTGAGTTCATTACCTTTGTAACTTGCTCAGCTATCAAACTTTGAGGTCCAGTCCCTGGACCCATTATGTACCTCTGTAATCTTTTGACTACCGCCCACAGGATGGGTATGGGGTGCATAATAAAGATATCAAACTAACTATCTTTATTATGCACCCCATACCCATCCTGTGGGCGGTAGTCAAAAGATTACAGAGGTACATAATGGGTCCAGGGACTGGACCTCAAAGTGTGATAGCTGAGCAAGTTACAAAGGTAATGAACTCAGATGGATCTGGTCACAATCAAAAGGGTGAGTTGATGTTAATTAATTGTGCTCTCTCCTCCTCTTCAATCAGTCTTATATCCTATATTTAAAACCATACAGTCCACTTAAAATTAACAATACCATAATTATTATTATTATCTTTTCAGATTTATTTACACTGGTCTAGAGCGTAAGTGGGTTCAGAGGGTGTGAAATTATCGAAGGGAGTCATTTCAGTGACCAGGGTGACTCAAGTTTTCTCACATACCTCAAGGGAGTGACTGCGGTAAAATTATACTAGTCGGTCATCTCCCCTGGAGATTGTTGTTGAAAGTGGCGGTAGCCCAGATAGACAATCTCTCTTAATTCCCCACAATACATGTAAATGTAAATAACTCTTTTTACCTTATTCCTAGTATATATTTTTTATAGTATAATAACATGTATCTCCTACAGTGTATAATATTAAGGTATTAAATGGACCCCAATGGAAATAAGTCACTCTGTCTTACTTTTTTGGGTTAGCCTAGGGTTTCTGTGGAAAATATTGGTATTTTCCGAAAGTTGTAATTGATAAACTTTCCAATATGAACAGATATCCTTAATGTACCGCTGGTAGCTTAAACGTTCATGGGGGTATGTAATAGAGAACCATCATACCAGCGGGAAGAAGCTGGGCAGGGAGGCGGGAGAGAGGGGCTAGTGAGTGGACAGCCAGCCTACCCACCAGATTCCAGGTGGTGATGGCGAGCCGAATTTGGAGATTCCGACCGCTAAACAGGATTTAATTACGTCCTTTCGTAATGTGGAGGAGTATCCAGTGACGCGGTGAATATAAAGTGGGACAATCGGTCCAGGAGGTCCAGTAATAGGGCAGTAATTGTGGAAATAACGAATGGCGCCGGCATGGTATGTCAGCATAGGCCTATTTGAACTCAGTGAAGCGACCACACGACAGGATAAAGTCGTAACCCCTGATGCTGGGGGGCTTTCGTCTTAGAAGAGACTGAAATATATTCGATGAATATTGTGAAATGGTGAATATAGTGAAACCGAGTTGTAAATAATCAGGGGGTGATTGTACCGAGCGAGGCTAGCGTGGGTACGCCATACCCCGACCGCCATGTTGGATGCGGAGGAGATGAACTAACATATCGCAAGTTATCTACTCGAAATCCAAGTATCGAGACGGTGAATGTGTATAAACTAGTGGGGCATTGAGCCAGGATATATGTAGTGTGTAAAGTTACACGTATAAACAATATAAGATCGGAATAGTGAGAGGATCTGAATCGCTACCCCGACCAACCACATGTTAACTAACGCCCGGTCTCGTGGGCGTATAAGAGTTCACGGAAATTAACCTTCCTTGACTGGACGGGATAACTCTTACCATCGCGATCGAATCAGATCGCAGGAGGACGTCAACAATGAAACGGCTCCCTCAACAATTAAAATTTGCACCAATAACTCATTACAGTTGTGGCTGGGTGTAGACTAATAGATTGCTCATTGCTTTATAATTTGTTCATGAGTGCAACCATGTACAGACGTAAGTAAATTTACTTACATGATTCATTACCTTGTAACTAGTGAATTAATTACCATTGTACCTTGTTCAGCTATCAAAACTTTGGGGCCCAGTCTCTGGACCCTATATATACCTCTGTAATCTGCAAATACCTTTGTAACTTGTCATGATTGTGACCATCTGAGTTCATTACCTTTGTAACTTGCTCAGCTATCAAACTTTGAGGTCCAGTCCCTGGACCCATTATGTACCTCTGTAATCTTTTGACTACCGCCCACAGGATGGGTATGGGGTGCATAATAAAGATATCAAACTAACTAACTCCCTCATCTAAAGCTAAGTAATCTTATGTCGTCTTTATTGTTGGCCAATAATATTGTTACGCACAGTAGATGTACTTTAGCTAGGTCAACGATCTACCATGCACCGCTATGATGCTGTTAATTAGGTGAGTGATGGTCATGTTAACTTAATTGTGTGTTCTCTACCTTTCTTTCGATTTGATCAGTCGCCCATAACCTATACAGTCCACTTAAATTTAATCATACCATAATTATTAATATTATCTACTCAGATTTATTTATACTGGTCCAGAGTGCAGTGGGCTAACGTGAGAATATTGAAGGTACCCCTTGAGTGCGGCCAGGAGTGGGTAAAGTTCTCACATACCTTAAAGGGAAGGACTGCGGTAAAATTATATGAGTCGGTCTTCTCCCTGGGAGTTGTTTATTGCAAGTGGCGGTGTCCCAGATAGACTTATCTCCCACAATTCCCCACAGTTTCTACACATATGCTCCTATGCATGATAATCTATGTAACTCTATTTGTGTATACCTGAATAAACTTACTTACTTACAGTGATTTGAAGAATGCCTGTGTTTACACCGAAACTTAAACAACCACTTAATCAACTACAAAGACCAAAAGACGCAAGACTGATTGTAAGGGAAGAAGACACTTAGAGACACAAGATCTTAGAATCATCTTTCTTCTTTATATCCAACAATTTCAACCCCAACAACGGCTTTTACAACATAGCTCAACCCCTTGTCAGTAACTTCATCATTATCCTACACAGCAACAAACCTAGTAAGTAAGTAAGTAAGTTTATTCAGGTATACACAAATACATTTACATACATTATCATACATAGCAGCATATGTGTAGAGAACCTAGGATAACCCAAAAAAGTCAGACAGAGTGACTTATTTCCATTATTTCCTACTTGTCCATTCCGTCATTATTCTCCTTATATATATCCATGTAGCCTCTGCTCAGGTAGATCTTTTTGTGACTAGATAACACCCACTGTGTGGGAGATGTGGAGTCAATAAAACACTGAATTATACCTTGTGTCTGTTTTAAACCATTTAGTATCTCCATCGGGAAGCTGAGCTGGATAAAGCGTAAGCTGAGGTGACCCTCACCAACCCAACAACAACCAACAGTTGGAACTGGACAGGTATTAGACGGACTGTTAGACAGGTATTAGATGGACAATTGGACAGGTATTAGACGGACTGTTGGACAGTTATTAGACGGACTGTTGGACAGGTATTAGACGGACAGTTGAGAATGACTGAGGTATAAGGTTTATTGTTCTCTCAGATTTTTAACATTTAAGTCTCGTTTTACTTATTTTTTTTAGAGCTGTGTCATTGAATTAGTCTTATATGATACCACCTAACAGTTCTGCCTTCCTACTAAGTTTTTATTCAGGTACAGTGCAAATAAATACACTTGCATAGATTATCATACGTAGCAACATATGTGTATATTACCCAGGATAATAATATAATAATAGTAATTACATATTATTATTATTATTATAATATCTTTTTTTACTACAAGTAAATGTACAAGGTATACAGACCATAGCTGACGTCAATGACATACTGCGATATAGAAAGACCCTTGTTATGCTGAGCATTTCCCGCAAATTAGGTCAGTTTTGTCCCAGGATGCGACCCACACCAGTCCACTAACACCCAGGTACCCATTTTAAACTGATGGGTGAACAGGGACAGGGACAGCAGGTGTCTTAGGGAAACACGTCCCTAATGTTTTCCAGTCGTGCTGGAGGAGATTCGAACCCCGGACCTCAGTGTGTGAGCTACGGGATACCACAAGATAGCCCAAAACACTCAGATGTTTCCTCGAGTTGGTTCTCTCACACCTGTCTTATATCTGCTATCACTGTTCACCTAGCAGTAAGTAGGTACCTGGGTGTTAGTGGACTGTTGTGGGTGGCATCCTGGGGGACAAGATTATAAGATTTCAGTAAAATATAACATACCCTGATGACACTGTTGGGTTGTCCTGGTTGGCTAACTCTCCATTGGTTAATAATTCAAACAAAATCTTATCACTCATCTATCACAAGTTCATTTAGGTACAGTGACAATAAGTACAATTTCACAAATTTTTGGTTATTACAATTGTCTTACATTGTAACATGTAAATTACCCAGGATAAACTCCCATAAAAGTCAGTGATTTATTTCACTGGGGTCTTTGTTATATGTTACTGTTAGCAGCCTAGTTATTAGGTAGTGTTGAATTAAGTCATGATTGTAATTATAAAAATAAAGGTAACTACGTAAGCAAATCAGTTTCATGTAAACTGAGTAGGTTACATTAACATTAAATAGAGAAAAATCAAGTTAATATAATAATAATATTTTTATTTCATTGCAAGTTTACTTCAAGATTTTGTAATTACAGTTATGAATTGAAGTGCAAAGAGCCACTATCATGCCATGGCATTATGGGCAGACTAAATATAATGGCTTATAGACTACTTAATACTAGAGAAATTGATTAAGTTAGTTATAGTTAAACATTTGCTTATGTTTATAGCAGATAATAAGTTTACTCAAATTACAATCTGAGGATATTACATTGTGACAAAGAGTTTTGTAGGTTGGTTATATCAATAGTAAATATTGAAATTATAATATGAGAAAATAACACTGAGCATTGTTGAAAGTAGTTTACAGTATGAGTATTTAGTTTAGGGTGAGTAGGTGGTTTTTGAGAAGAGTCTTAAATTGATGTTCAGACAAGGTTATTTTAGTATTTACTGGTAATGAATTCCAGATTTTGGGGCCCTTTATGTGCATAGAATTTTTACACAGGGTGATATGGACACGGGGTACTATATCTAAAAGAAATCTGTGTCTTGTGTTATGGTCAAGGGTCCTGTTAAAGTTGGCGAGGAAAATTTTGAGTGGAGGGTTTATATTTGAGTGTAGAGTTCTATGTATGTAGTAGGCACAAGAATAAGTGTGAATGTTCCTTACGGTGAGTAGCTTTAGACTTTTGAATATTGGTGGAGTATGCTGTCTAGAGTGGGAATTTGTTATCATTCTGACTGCAGCCTTTTGCTGGGTTATGAGCGGTCTAAGGTGATTTAATGTTGTTGATCCCCATGCACAAATTCCATAGGTGAGATAAGGGTAGATGAGTGAATGATACAGTGCAAGGAGAGCTGATTGAGGCACATAGTAGCGTATCTTTGATAGTATGCCTACTGTCTTTGAGATTTTCTTGGAAATTTGTTGTATGTGTGTTTGGAATTTGAGGCTACTGTCAAGGTGGATTCCTAGGAATTTTCCCTCTGTGAGTCTTGTGATGGGTGATCCATTAAACATTATGTTAAGTGGAACATTTGTAGCTCTGTTTCCAAACTGAGTGAAATAGGTTTTGTCAGTATTTACCTGGAGTTTACCTGGAGAGAATTCCAGGGGTCAACGCCCCTGCGGCCCGGTCTGTGACCAGGCCTCATGTTGGACCAGAGCCAGATCAACCAGGCTGTTACTGCTGGCCGCACGCAGTCCAACGTAAGAACCACAGCCTGGCTGGTCAAGTACCGACTTTAGGTGCCTGTCCAGTGCCTGCTTGAAGACAGCCAGGGGTTTGTTGGTAATCCCCCTGATGTATGCTGGGAGGCAGTTGAACAATCTTGGGCCCCTGACACTTATTGTGTTGTCCCTCAACGTGCTAGTGGCACCCCTGCTTTTCATTGGGGGGATGTTACATCGCCTGCCCAGTCTTTTGCTTTCGTAGGGAGTGATTCTCGTGTGCAAGTTTGGTACTAATCCCTCGAGAATTTTCCACATGTATATAATAATGTATCTCTCCCGCCTGCATTCTAGAGAGTACAGGTTTAGGAACTTCAAGCGTTCCCAGTAATTGAGGTGGTTTATCGCAGTTATGCGTGCCGTGAAGGTTCTCTGCACATTTTCAAGGTCAGCAATTTCACCCGCCTTGAAAGGTGCAGTTAGTGTGCAGCAATATTCCAGCCTAGATAGAACAAGCGATCTGTAAAGTGTCAACATGGGCTTGGCATTCCTGGTTTTGAAGGTTCTCATTATCCATCCTGTCATTTTTCTAGCAGAAGCGATTGCTACGGTGTTATGGTCCTTGAAGGTGAGATCCTCTGACATGATCACTCCCAGGTCTTTGACATTAGTTTTTCGCTCTATTGTGTGGTTGGAATTAGTTTTGTACTCCGATGATATTTTGATTTCCTCACGTTTTCCGTATCTGAGTAATTGAAATTTCTCATCATTGAACTTCATATTGTTTTCTGCAGCCCATTTAAAGATTTGGTTTATGTCTGCTTGGAGTCTTGCAGTGTCTTCAAAGGTGGACACTGTCATACAGATTCGGGTGTCATCTGCAAAGGAAGACACGACACTGTGGCTTATATCCCTGTCTATGTCCGATATGAGGATGAGGAACAGGATGGGAGCGAGTACTGTGCCTTGTGGAACAGAGCTTTTCACAGTAGCTGCCTCAGACTTTACTCTGTTGACTACTACTCTTTATGTTCTACTTGTTAGGAAATTATAGATCCATCTACCAACTTTTCCTGTTATTCCTTATCACGCATTTTGTGTGCTATTACACCATGGTCACACTTGTCAAAGGCTTTTGCAAAGTCTGTGTATATAACATCTGCATTCTGTTTGTCTTCTAGACCATCCAGGACCTTGTCGTAGTGGCCCTGGGTTGTGCAATTGATGGGTATCAAGATGAGTGGCGATCTTGCTTCTTAGAACCCTTTCAAAGATTTTTATGATATGGGACGTTAGCGCTATTGGTCTGTAGTTCTTTGCTATTGCTTTACTGCCCCCTTTGTGGAGTGGGGCTATGTCTGTTGTTTTTAATAACTGCGGGACGACCCCAGTGTCCATGCTCCCTCTCCATAGGATGTTAAAAGCACGTGATAGGGGCTTCTTGCAGTTCTTGATGAACACGGAGTTCCATGAGTCTGGGCCTGGAGCGGAGTGCATGGGCATGTCATTTATTGCCTTTTCGAAGTCATTTGGCGTCAGGGTGATGTCAGATAGGCATGCGTCTGTCAAGTTCTGTATTGAGAGTAAGCTTATTAGTCGTCATCCAGGTAGATATTTTCTGTAATTCAGCATTAACAGTGTTGGCCAGTATGACTGGGTTTGGGTGAGAGAAGACATAAGTAGTGTCATCTGCAAATAATGTAGGTTTGAGTAGTTGTGATGCATTCGGTAGGTCATTGATTTAGATGATGAAAAGGAGTGGTCCTAGGACACTTCCTTGTGGGACACCGACTGTAATTTGTTGTGTGGAAGAGTTAGCTCCATTTGTGTACATGTACAGTATTGGCTTCTGTTACTAAGGTATGGCTTTAGGTAGTTGAGTGAGTGCCCTCTTATACCATAGTGTGCTAATTTTGTGAGCAGTAAATCATGGTCGACTGTATCAAAAGCTTTACATAAATCAATGAAGATTCCCAGTGGGACTTCTTTCTTCTCAAGAGCGGTGTATATTAGCTCTAGCATGTGTATAATAGCATCATTTGTGCTTTTGTTAGTCCTGAAGCCAAAATGACAGGGGTTGAGTACGTTGTGTGAGATGAGGTAGGAATAGATCTGCCTATGAATTAATTTTTCAAAGATTTTAGAGAGCAGAGGTAAGTTAGATATTGGTCAATAATTATTCAAGTCTGCTTGATCACCTCCTTTGTGGATCGGGGTGACCCTTGCTACTTTGAGGATTGATGGGAAGGTGGAGGATTCAATGGATTTGTTGAAGAGTGTTGCAATAATTGGTGACAGTACCTGAGAAGCTTTTTTGTACATAAAAGTTGGTAAGCTGTTTATATCTCCTTTTAATGATGATGATGAGCGAGACTTCTATTGAGTTGGTTGGAGCTAAGAATAGTGTATTCGGGTAGGTGTCAGTGAGGTAGTCTGATGGACGGGTGTTTGAGCTTGGGATCTTACTCGCAAGATTCTTTTTTATGGTGGAGAAGAAAACATTAAGTCTGTTTGCTGTTTCAGTTGGTGGGAGTAGGAGTTCATCTGATTTTGTTAATTTGATAGTTTTGTTTTTGGATATCTTTTTATTTCCTAGAATTTCAGATAGAGTTTTCCAGGTCTTTTTCATATCACCTTTTATGTTATGTAATCTGTTCTCTTAATACAATTTTTTTTACCTTCTTATCAGGCTGGTAAGGATTGACGAGTAGCGTTTGGATTGTTCTCTAGTTATTTGACCCCTTCTGTACTGTTTTTCATATTGGTGGTTTTTGTTAATGGATTTAAGGATGCTGGGTGTTAGCCAGGGACTGTTAAGTCTCTTAGCTGTGATCTGTTTAGTTTTTTCAGGGCAATGCTTGTTAAAGAGGTAGTGTTTTTTTTTAGGAAATTCCTAATACATTCATTAGTATCTGAATATGTTTCTATCTCATTATGCCAGTCAATGTTAATCATGGCTGTTATAAAGTTATTAACAGCTGACTCGTTATGTAGTCTTAAGGTAACTTTAGTATTGTCTTGGGGCAATTTACCTAGGTTGGTTATGAGAAAGGTACATCAATGTTTACTATATAAGAATTCACTTTCTCTCTCTCTCTCTCTTTGTAGTTTCATTCATTAGGAATCTATAGCTGTCTTCTTGAACTGGTTCATGCTAGGACAGGCCTTTATAACTGTCTTCCTGAACTGGTTAATGCTAGGACAGGCCTTGATAGCTGTCTTCTTGAACTGGTTCATGCTAGGACAGGCCTTTATAGCTGTCTTCCTGAACTGGTTCATGCTACAACAGGCCTTGATAGCTGTCTACCTGAACTTGTTCATGCTAGGACAGGCCTTGATACTGTCTTCCTGAACTGGTTCATGCTACAACAGGCCTTGATGGGTGCAGGGAATCCATTCCACTTCTCTATTGCTGTTTAATGGATTCTCTATTTTAGCATGATACAATGTTTGTACAAGAGTAAATGACATTTAGGTGTGTATGCAGAAAACTCATTAATATGCAGAGCGTTTTGGGCAAACTTAAGACTATCTTAACCCTTTCAGGGTTTTCACCGTACTAGTTCGGCTTACGCACCAGGGTTATTGACGTACTAGTACTCATAAATTCTAGCGCCCTCAAATCAAGAGGGAAAAAGCTGTTAGGCCTAGAGGTGAGAGAATGGGTTTGCGTGGTCAGTGTGCGCAGTACAAAAAAAATTGGGCACCCAGTGGTGCATTGTGGGAACGCCATTTTAGTACACCTTGTCCACCATGCCTCGCAGTAAGAAACACCTCACTCCTCGGCGAATTGGAACACTTTTGTTCCCCAGTGACAGTTCTAATACAGATGGGAGTGTCAGTGATGATGACTTTCAAGGTTTTGAGGAGGTTGTGACTGAAACTAATGACCATAATACCGGTAATATTGAGGAAAACCCAGATGACCCAAAACCTTTAACCTCTGGTGCTGTGGCGTCTTGTTCACGTTCAGTTGTACCAGAACGAAGGAGGAAACTCATTTACCCATATCCAGGACTCGGATGTGAGCAATGGTGATGATAGTGATAGTGAATATGAACTCCAAGCTCTTCAAAACAGTTCCAGTAGCGAGAGTGAAGTGGAATATTCTCCAGTGAAGCGTCAGTATATACGACGCTATATGCGCTCTGGTAGCATGCCATATGCTGTTCCAAGATGAAGGAGTACATCTCGGAGTACATCCCGTGGCTGTACAACAGGAACAGATAGTGAAAATGAAGATGATAGTGTTGCAATTGGGATGAAAAATGTGCATGCATCTGGTGGTGGTGGTAGAGGTGGTGCCAGCCGTGAGGCACCAGCAGTGTGCCATGCTGCTACCCACACTGCTGACTCAGCTGAGCTACTACAAAGGCCACCCTCCCCCACCCACCCACCACACCAACCTGCACAACCACAACCACCTGTCAATATCCAGTACCCACGAGCAGACCGCACCTGGGATTGGCAGGAAGCTGACAATTTTATTCCCAGTCCCCATCAGTTTGATGAAAGTCAAAGTGGAATATGCCCATCTTGTACACTTGGAAACAATACCACTGAACTGGAATGTTTCGAGTTATTCTTTGACGAACCCCTGATGGAAATTATTGTCAGGGAAAGCAACAGATACTTCAATTATACCATGGCAAACACAATACTTTCACCAAAATCACACCTCCACCAGTGGAAAGAGACAACTGTGGCTGAGATGTATCTTTTCTTTGCCACAATAATTATTATGCCACAGGTGTATAAGCACAGTGTCAAATCATACTGGTCGACAGACTGCCTGATTGCAGCCCCAGGTTTAAGTGATATAATACGAGTGAATCGATTTGTGCTACTGTTACATATGCTACACTTCTCAGACAAAACCAGGCCTGACAGAAACGACAGGTTATATAAGATTATGAATGTGTTTGTGTATCTGAAACAGAAATTCAGTATGCATTTTTATCATTTCAGGAAGCTTGTTATTGATGAGTCATTGATTCTGTTCAAAGGAAGACTGTCGTTCAAGCTGTATATACCAAGCAAGAGGAAACGCTTTGGTATAAAGCTGTTTGTGCTTTGTGATTGCTACAGTGGTCTTGTATTGGATATTATTGTGTACACTGGAAGTACAGTGGACCCCCGAGTTACGAACACCCCGGAAATCGTACAATTATGTAAGTATAATATTGTAAGTGCTTGTGGAAGTGTATTTTTGGGGGTCTGAAATAGTCTAACCTACATGACATTATTCCTTAAGGGAGTAAATTCGTTCGGTAATGGCACTTGAGCAGGCTTCTGGAATGAAGTTTTTACGTTACTCGGGGGTCCACTGTACAGTGGACCCCCGGAAATCGAACATTCTTCATTCCAGAATGCTGTTCAAGTGCTGTTAGTGAACGAATTTATTCCAATAAGGAATAATGTAAATTAGATTAGTCCATTTCAGACTCCAAAAATACACTTACAAAAGCACTTACAATAATAAACTTACATAATAGCGACGTTGGTAGGCGTTTGATTTCCGGGGTCCACTGTAATACATTGCAAGATACCAGGAAGTTATTGGATATCACTGGTGATGTGGTTAGAACAATGATGGAACCATATCTTGGTAAGGGGCATATATTATATACTGATAACTGGTACACAAGCCCCTCCCTCAGTGATTTTTTGCGAGTAAACATGGCAGATGTGTGCGGTACAGTGCGTGGAAATCGTAAGCATATGCCTAGGTTCAGCGCAGGCACTCATAGAGGTCAGGTGCAGGCGTTTGTTGTGCCAATGACATCATGGCATTTCGGTGGCATGACAAATGAGATGTCACACTGTTGTCATCAGTTCACCCTAATGAAATGACGGACACTGGCAGGCTGAATAGAGAGACCAATGAACCCATTCTAAAACCTGCAGCTGTGATGGACTGCACCCTCAATATGCATTCAGTGGACAAATGTGACAAGCAGATTGGGTTTGCTGATTGTGTTCGCAAGAGTTATAAGTGGTACAGTGGTCCCTCTTGTTTCGGTGATTTCGAGTTTCAAGCGCTTTTTTTGGTCAATGTTTCCCTTGTCTATCGGTCATTCCCTCGTCTATCGGTCCGTACCAGACCTGTCTGCCTGCCCGCGCTTGCGCGCCTCGCCGCGCAGGACGCCAGTCTAGCGTTGTTTACCATTGAGAGAACATTACCCAGCGTGCTCTTTCAAACATTTCACAATAAATTTATTCTGTTTATTGCTGGTTTAGTGATTGTCACTGTGAAATAAGTCACCATGGGTCCAAAGAAGCTTCCTAGTGGCACCCCTGTGGTAAAGAAAGTGAGGAACACCATCGAACTGAAGAAGGAGATTAAGGAAATTTGTTCTGTGTGGGCTAAGATGCAGACATTTGTTGAAAAACACCACCCTGAGCAAGCTGAAATAAGGCATCTCTGCAACCAGTTCAGTGACAGAGCCATGTTGCACTTCAGGAAAATGTTAGAGAGGCGCCAGAAACAGAACACTCTGGACAGTTACTTTTCTAGACAGGGGGTCTAGTGACTCTCAAGCTGGTCCTAGTGGCATTAAAAGAAAAGGAAGGGAAGTAACCCCAGATAAGGACTTGTTATCTGAAGTCCTTATGGAGGGGGATTCCCCTTCCAAACACTAACCCCTCCCCCTGTCCTCCTCCCTATCTTCCAGATGCCAGCAACTCTCTTCAATAAAGGTAAGTAAATGTTATTTTAAATGTTTAATTATAAATTTATTACTTTATAATTGTTTTGTGTATGTAAAACTATAGTATTTATTCTTTAAAAAAATGATTTTTTTGTGAATATTTTTGGGTTTTTAACGGATTAATTGTATATACATTATTTCTTATGGGAAATAAGGTTTCGACTTTCGAGCAATTCATGTTAAGGTCTAGCTCCTGGAACGGATTATGACCGAAACACGAGGGACCACTGTACATAAAACTCTTTTTTCCATATTCTTTACATTTCCATGCTCAATGCTTATAATATGTATAAGTTGAAGACCACAAACAAACCACCATATGGCGAATTTTGTTTGTCTGTCATCAGACAAATAATATTCAAGTACCAAGGAACAACACCTGCAATAGAAAACCGACCACCAAATTATCAACAACTACCCTCTCGTCTGAGGCCTGGTGATCACTTCTTAATAAAACTGCCTGCTACTGCTTGCAAGAAAAAGGCTCAGAAGAGGCGTTATGTCTGTGCACATACAAAAAAACGCCCACAACAACGCAGAGACACTCGTTCTATGTGTGAAGAGTGTGAAACACCACTGTGCATGACACCATGTTTCAAAGACTTCCACAAGCTGCAGAACTTGTAGGAACATGTCCAGTGACTCTATATGTGTACAGTGGACCCTCCGTTTTTGTGTATCTCCGTTTTCGGTGATTTCAGTTTTTGGGCACTTTTTTGATGGAAATATTACCTCCGTTTTCGGTGATTGGCTCCGTTTTTGTTCATGGTACGGAACCTGTCCAATGTCCAGCGCATATACAAAGCCCGCAAGCCCTCCTCCCACGCACATTCTCATTCAGTGTAGCATTGTTTCTGGTTGAGTGAACATTATCATGCGAGTTGATACAGAACATTTATAATAATAATAGTTTATTTGGACATGATACAAAGAATTACAATGGGTTATGAGATTACATGAGGTGTACATGCCAAAAGCCCCTAATATGCAGAGCATTGTGGGCAGACTTAAAATTAACTTAAAACTAAATGGTAAGAATTATAGTAAATAGTTTACAATATAAGTATAGTTGAGTATTTAAGCTATGAAATTTGAACATACATAGTTTGAACATGACATTTTTGAAACATAATAGTTTTATAATTTTGGATCATTTACAGTTTTATATGTCTTCATAATAAAATTATTAAATTATATGGTCATTAGATGAGTTACAAGGAGCACAAGGGTACATGAGGATGGATTTCTTTATACGTATTAGGTTGTATTAATTATAACAGGTTTATACATTATGAGATATAACAAGTTTATACATTATGAGGTATAAGTTTCAACATTTGTACTAGATTATGTTTGATAAATTATCTTTCTTTGAGCAATTATGTAAGGGGTTTTGAGGCTAAATGGTAAGAATTATAGTAAACAGTTTACAATATAAGTATAGTTGAGTATTTAAGCTATGAAATTTGATAAGATATAAGATATAACATGGCATATACATTATGAGGTATAAGTTTCAACATTTGTACTAGATTATGTTTGATAAATTATTTTTCTTTGAGCAATTTTGTAGGGGGTTTTGAGGCTAGGGGAGTAACACAGTGAATAATGTTATTTTGAGGCAGTGTAAAGTTATTTAATAACTTTAAGTAATGTAAAGTAGTGGGTATTTAGTTTTGGGCGAGTAGGTGGTTTTTTAGCAGAGTTTTGAATTGATGTACAGACCGGGTTTCTTTGGTGATCATAGGTAATAAGTTCCAAATTTTTGGGCCTTTGATGTGCATTGCGTTTTTGCATAGTGTGAGGTGGACGCGGGGAACATCGAAGAGTGATCTGTGCCTTGTGTTATGTTCATGTGTCCTGTTAAGGTTGGTTAGGAGAATTTTGAGTTGTAAGTGCTTGTGTTTTATGTATGTAATAGGCACTGTAAAAAGTATGGATGTCTTGTATGGTGAGTAAGTTCAGACTTTTGAATATAGGTGGAGTATGTTGTCTAGAATGGGAATTTGTTATCATTCAGACTGCAGCCTTTTGTTGTGTTATTAATGGTTTGAGGTGATTTATTGTTGTTGAGCCCCATGCACAGATTCCATAGGTGAGATAGGGGTAAATGAGTGAGTGATAAAGGGAAAGGAGAGCTGGTTGTGGAACATAGTACCTTATCTTGGATAGTATTCCTACGGTCTTGGAGACTTTCTTGGAAATTTGTTGTATTTGTGTCTGAAATTTGAGGCCACTGTCAAGGTGGATTCCTAAGAATTTTCCCTCTGTGAGTTTTGTGACAAGTGATCTGTTTATCATTATGTTAAGTGGAACATTTGTAGCTCTGTTCCCGAACTGAATGAAATAGGTTTTGTCAACATTGAGTGTAAGCTTGTTAGTCATCATCCAGGTAGATATTTTCTGTAATTCAGCATTTATAGTGTTGGCTAGTGTGACTGGGCATGGGTGAGAGAAGACGTATGTAGTGTCATCTGCAAATAGTATGGGTTTGAGTAGTTGAGATGCATTTGGTAGGTCGTTTATGTAAATGAGAAAGAGAAGTGGGCCAAGAACACTTCACTGTGGGACACCAACTGTAATTGTTTGTGTGGAAGAGTTAGCTCTATTTGTGGACACATATTGGCTTCTGTCACTAAGGTATGACTTTAGGTAGTTGAGGGAGTGCCCTCTTATACCATAGTGTGATAATTTTAAATGTAACAGATCATGGTCAACTGTATCAAAAGCTTTACGTAAATCAATGAAGATTCCCAGTGGGATTTCTTTATTTTCAAGAGCGGTGTATATTATTTCTAGCATGTGTATGATTGCATCATCTGTGTTTTTATTAGGAATGAATCCAAACTGACAGGGGTTGAGTATGTTGTGGGAGATGAGATAGGAATAGATTTGCCTATGAATTAACTTTTCAAAGATTTTGGAGAGAAGGGGTAAGTTAGATATTGGCCTATAGTTATTTAGGTCTGTTTGATCTCCTCCTTTATGTACGGGGGTTGATTATTGTGTGTGACTGCTAAATAAGGCACCATGGGCCCAAAGAAAGCTTTTAGTGCCAGTCCTTTGGTAAAGAAAGTGAGGAACACTATAGAATTAAAGAAAGAAATCATAGCAAAGTATCAGAGTGGAGTCGATAAATGCTACAGCACCAGCCAGCGATAAAGTGTAGCATTACCTGTGTAGCAAGTAAGTTAAGCGATTAAGCGATAGAAAAAGGACGACACAAAACTAACTCCAAAGTGAAAGTGTTGAATGATGAAAGTTTTTTCTTTCTTTTTGGGTCACCCTGCCTCGGTGGGAGGCAGCCGACGTGTTAAAAAAAAAAAAATAATAACTCCAATGTTGTTGGAGGTATATAGGGCCACTGACAACATACGCTGCCCTCTGCCAGCATCTCCTCCAAGGTAAGTGTAAATATTTCTTATTTATAAAGTGTAAATATTTCTTATTTATAAATTAAAGTGTAAATATTTCTTATTTATAAATTACTTACATTGTTGCAGTGTGACTAGTGGTGTTTAAATGTGACTAATGGCCACCACCACTATAAGGCTTATGCTGCCAACAACAGCAACAACACCACCACCACTCGTCACATACGTAATGACATATTTTATTCATTCTAGAGTATATGTTACTATGTTTTTAATACAGTGGTCCCCCGCCTAACGAGCACCCCGGAAATCGTACAATTATGTAAGTATAATATTGTAAGTGCTTGTGGAAGTTTATTTTTGGGGGTCTGAAATAGACTAACCTACGTGACATTATTTCTTAATTTAAGGAAGTAAATTCGTTCGGTAATGGCACTTGAGCAGGCTTCTGGAATGAATTTTGCTCGTTAGGCGGGGGACCACTGTATTGTTTATTATGTCATATTAGTTGAATTGTGATAGATAAATAAGCCATAGAGTTGATATTAGTGTCATATTGAAGCATTTTGTCATGTCTAAACAATAAAATCGCCTCCCTCTGGAACGGATTAACCCTTTGACTGTCGCAACCCCAAATCCTGGTGTCGCAAAATTTTCGAAAAAAAAAAAATTATTTTTTCTTATGAAATGATAGAGAATCTTTTCCCGATGGTAATGACACCAAAAGTGCGAAATTTGGTGGAAAACTTACGGAATTACGCTCTCGCGAAGTTAGTGATCTCTGCGATATATACGCATCGGCAATTTCGCCGACTTTGAGCCCTACTTTCGGCCTATTCCATTGTTCCAGTCGACCAAACTCATAGCTATTTCTTTAGAACTCCATTTGTTCTATCGATTGAGTACAAGAAACCGCCAAAAACCCGATTGCAACTACCCAATAAAGTGGTCAGATTTTGGAAATTTGGCCAATTTAATGCAAAATAAAAAAGATGTCAATTTCAAAATAGAGTCCAGAATAAACAATGCAGACATTCCTGGCACTAAAATAAGATTTTCTCTGTTCATTAGTCACGTTTTTAGGCCCCTCTTATATTACTCTTTCTTTCTATTTTGAGTTTTTATTCACACAAAAAATAAAAGATTTTCTGTTATGCAGACTACTGCATTATTGTTAAAATGGTATAAATAATATCATTGCACTTGTGAAAGAATATTAGACTCGCCAGTTAACGTGTATTAGACGCGTGGCGTGATGTGATTTGTTTACTCCCGAACATTGGCAAAAATCGAACATTTCTGCTACTTTGAGTTCAATTTCAAGGTCGTTTTCATCATGAAACTAAGCAAAATCATCTCTATTTCTGTAATATGTTCTCCATTCTATCATATGAGATCACAAAAAAGAGAATACAACCATAAATACTATACAAAAATACACCTCAAAATCTGCGTTTTATCCCAAAAACATGGTCAATTTTTTTTTCTCATGCACTGCGTGCTGCAGGATTTTTTTTATACAGCGCACACTGACCACAGAGATCCATTCTCTCACATGGCCTACCAGCTTTCTCCCACTTGATTTGAAGCCGCTAGAATTTTTGAGTATACGTATACGTCAGAAACAGTGGCTTGTAAGACGTATATATACGACCAAAACAGTCAAAGGGTTAATTAGATTTATATTTCTTATGGGAAATATTATTTCAGTTTTCGGCATTTTTTGGTTTCGTCAGACTCTCTGGAATGAATTAATCACGAAATCGAGGATCCCAAGTACAACCACTTAATGAAAAATATAATATAAAATTGTAAAAAATGCATAAATGGGCATTTAAACTCTAGAAATGAAGAATATCATTAATACTTGTAATAAAAAATAATAAATTAGTACAAAAAAATAAAAAATACTGTATTTTATCCTAGTTTAGTGTTGTTGAGCATGCAGGACAGGGGGCAGAGGAGAGAATTAACATTTATGTAAATATTCATTGTATAAACCGTTTGTCATAACATACCTCACTGAATGTGGTGTAATCTTTATTTATATTCAACAGTTGCAGAATAAGTAAATAAGAGAAGCATATTTAGTGACTGAAAAATAGGAAAATTTCAGTTGTAAGGACAGGAAGAATTTGGTATTCATAATTCATGATGCCCATGGAACATAAACCTGCAAGTTATCCTTTCTTTATTTATAAATAATAATTGCCTGTAATAAGTACAATTAAAGATGTTTATCCAAACACAGGGAACGTTACAACCAGTACCCATTGATTACTGACCACAAGCAACATCCTGCTTGGTCCCACTGCTGGACCACTGACCACAAACAACATCCTGTCCAGGCCTACTGCTGGACCACTGACCACAGGCAACATCCTGTCCAGGCCCACTGCTGGACCACTGACCACAGGCAACATCCTGTCCAGGCCTACTGCTGGACCACTAACCACAGGCAGCATTACACTCAGTTCCACCGACAGCGAAGTTTCGCTCACTGACCATTGAGGATGGTAAGTTAATTTTCATACTTGGATATTTTCGCTCATTTATGTCTGAAAAGGTTGAGTTCCAGCTCTTGATACTTGCCTTTGCTCATCAATTATTTGTAAGGTAATCATTAGATATAAATATTTCTTATGACCCACAGCAACAGCCTGGTTGACCAGGCAAGCACCAGACGAACCTGGCCCATGGCCGGGCTCAGAGAGTAGATAAACTCTCGAAACTCTTCAAAGGTATATCAAAGGTAAAGGTATGCCCAGTTCACTTAAACTTTTAATTTACTTTTGTCTCAATCAGTGGCGTTGCTAGGGTTAATGTCACCCGGGGCGGAATATTTTGTGTCACCCCCATGAAATCCAAGGGCGGAGGGATGGGGGGAGTAAACTCCAGTTACGTCACTACTGCATGACCAGTGACTAATGTTTAGCAATGAGAAAGTTTAAGGGCCATAAACCGAACAGGAGAATACTTCTCAACTTTATTAATGATAAAATATATAATCGTAGTAATATTGAGGAAACAAACTCAAATACCACTTTGAGTACAGGCAACAGATCCTACATTTATTCATCTTCAACAATGAAAAAAAACAAAAAACTTTAAAAATAAAGAAAAAATTGGAATACAGTGGACCCCCGCAAATCGGCCGGCTCGAAAATCGATCACTTTTTTCAGCCCAATTTTTCCCCGATTATCGGCCCGCATACCAGACCTGTCCGCCTGCCCCGCACTTGCGCACCTCGTGCTGCAGGTGTCATGAGCTAGTCTAGCGTTGTTTACCTTTGAGTGAACATTACCCAGCGCGCTCATTCAAACATTTCACAATAAATTTATTGTGTTTAGTGATTGTCACTGTGAAATAAGTCACCATGGGCCCACAAGTGGTTGAGGAAATATAAAAAAACTCAAAATACCCCATGTGCAGCATTTGCCAGATCCTTTCAATTTTGATAGCACTGGTATTGTCATAATGCCAGAATGTTCTATAACCTATGCCCTAAATAAAGAGAAACAATTCTGGAATGTGTAATATGTGTTTGGCTGGCCGGCTGGCTTTGGCTGGCTGGCTAGCTAGCTGCCTCTGTCTCTGTCTGCCTGCTTTTGTCCCAGAGAGAGCTGCTCATAAACCAGAATCAGTGACTAAGTAAGTTTATTTAGACACTGGTACACATAAGTACAGTTAACATACATAGCGTAAATTACCTAGGATAACCCAAAATAGCCAGACAACGTGCTATACTCTGCTTGTTGATATAGGCATGAGCATGACTGTGACAAGTAATACACATTTCCACTTGTTCAAAAGTGACGATTCTGCAACATGTGTAATACCTGTTGGTTCATGAGTGGCTTTCTGTGAGATAGAGACAAGCAGACAGAGACAGGCAGACACAGACAGAGATAGAGACAGAGCTAGACAAATAGACAGAGACAGAAAGACGTGTTTATGTGTAACAATGAGAACAAATAAAGCAACATGGCAAGGTTCACTGGGTGCAGTGCATGATCAGCAATATTGAATGGCTGCACTGTCAGCAGTGTAGAGTGACACTCTTATCTGACACTGTACTTAAGAGTTTCATACTCCAGCACATTTAAAGACATTGCTGGGACTTATAAATATTTATTATTTTATTTATTAACACATCGGCCGATTCCCACCAAGGCAGGGTGGCCCGAAAAAGAAAAACTTTCATCATCATTCACTCCATCACTGTCTTGCCAGAGGGGTGCTTTACACTACAGTTATAAAACTGCAACATTAACACCCCTCCTTCAGAGTGCAGACACTGTATATATTTCTAGGCAATAGTATGTGACCAAGACAGGTGAACATGTTTACCTGTCAGTGTGTTTGTGACTTTTTGATTACTATTTCTGTGCCTAATATTAGTGTCAGAACAAAGATTGGCTATAAAATTGTAATTATCAGAACTTAAAAAATTATGTAAATTAAAAAAAAACAAGAAAAAAAAATGTATCGGCAACATTTCTGCAAGCGATAGAACTCCATGTTGCTGATAGGTGAGCATCCAGCGCCAACTTCGCCACCTTATATCTCGTTAAGTACTGGCACAAAATTTTTTTTTGGGGTCTTATTACACAGAAAATTGACCTTGTTTTAATTTTTTTTTTTTTCAAAATATTTGGAACACTAGCATTGAAAAGGTAGATCAACGCTTGAACAATTAAAGGGTTAAAAACAGAAGAGAAGAGTTATTAGATGGGGAGTTGGAGGTATTAGAAAGATGGAGGGAATATTTCGAGGAACTGTTAAATGCTAGTGAAGAGAGAGAAACTGTGATTTCATGCATTGGCCAGGGAGCCATAACATCTTTTAGGAGTGAAGAAGATCAAGATGCTAGGGTGGGGAAGGTGCATAAGGCTGTGGGTAAAATGAAAGGGGGTAATGCAGCTGGGATTGATGCTATGAAGACAGAAAAGTTAAAAAGCAGGTGAAGATATTGTTTTGGAATTGTTGGTACTTTAATTCAATAAATGTATGGAAGATGGAAAGGTACCTAGGGATTGGCAGAGAACATGCATAGTTTCTTTGTAAAAAGGCAAAGGGGACAAAAGAGAGTGTAAGAATTTTAGTGGAATAAGCCTGCTGAGTATACCTATTAAGGTGTATGGTACAGTTATTATTGACAGAATTTAGAGCAAGATGAAGAGCAGGATTGCAGATGAACAGGGAGGTTTTAGGAAGGGTAAAGAATGTGTAGATGAAGTGTTTACATTGAAGCATAAAAGTGAACAGTATTTAGATAAGGGTAAGGAAGTTTTTGTTGCATTTATGGATTTGGAAAAAAACATATGATGAATAGGGAAGCAATGTGGAAGATGTAAGTGTATGGAATAGGTGGTAAGTTACTGAAAGCAGTTAAGATTTTTTAAGAGGACAGGGAGGTTACGGTAAGAGTATGTAGGAAAGAGGGAGATTTTTGTTCAGTGAAGGTGGGCCTTAGGCAGTGATACATGATGTCACAAAGGTTGTTTAATATATTTATATATGAAGTTGTAAGAGAAGTGAATGCTAGGGTGTTGGGAAGAGGTGTGGCATTGTAAGATAAAGAATCTAACACAAATTAGGAGTTGTCACAGTTGCTTTCTGCTGATGACACTTTGCTTTTGGGAGATTCTGAAGAGAAGTTGCAAAGGTTGGTGGACAACAAATTTGAGAGGGTGTGTAAAAGAAGGAAATTGAAAGTGAGTACAGTAGGGCCCCACTTAAACGGCAGGTTAGGTTCCAGGCTACTGCCGGAAAGCAGAACACCATTTTTTCCACTTATAAATGCCAGACAACAAGCTTACACTAACTTATATTAAGTTAGTAATAGAACTAGGCTAGAACTAGGTTAGTAATAGAACAGGCACCTAAAGTCGGTGCCTGACCAGCCAGGCTGTGGTTCGTACGTTGGACTGCGTGCGGCCAGCAGTAACAGGCTCTGATCCAACATGAGGCCTGGTCATAGACCGGGCCGCAGGGGCGTTGACCCCTGGAACTCTCTCCAGGTATACTCCAGGTATTAAAAAACACAATAAAAAATAAAATACATACACAGTACATTCATTACTTACCTTAAAATATTTGTAGTCTTATTAATGTAGGGTGATACACCATTGAAGGCTTCACTTTAAAATCACCACTGGCATTAGCACACATCATGAGAGTTAGCCTGTCTTTCATAGGCTTGTGTCCTGGCAGTGCCTTTTCCTCCTGAGTAATGAAGGTCCTCTTAGGCATTTTCTTCCAAAAGAGGCCTGTTTCATCACAATTAAACACTTGTTGGGGTTCGAATTTTTCAGTGTCTACAAACTCCTTAAATTCACTCACAAACTTTTCAGCTGCACGTTTGTCTGAGCTGGCTGCCTCACCATGCCTCACAACACTGTGTATGCCACTACGTTTCTTAAACCTCTCAAACCAGCCTCTGCTGGCTTTAAAATCACTCGCATCAGCACTGGTTCCAAGCATTGTCTTGACAAGATCTGCGTGTAACTGCCTTGCCTTTTCACAAATTATTGCAATGGAAATACTATCACCCGCTATCTGTTTTCATTGATCGACACCCCCCAATTGTGTTGTGGGGGTTCTTGCGTAGATTTGGTAATATATATTAAAGATGAGCTTGCTTTGGTAGCGTTTAATGGACCGTTAGATATATGGGAGCTGAGAGCCTAGGCCTATGTCCGCCTGCACTGCCTAACTGAGTGGAACTGCCTCACTGGTGAGCGGGCACTCCTTGCGTTCAAAAGGGGAGGCCTATGATTGGCTAATGAAAGATCACATGGTGATCACGTGAACAGCTATGGTAAAGCCATTAGAAATACGAACCGTACAGCTCGGTCATGTTACGTATGGGGTTTCGACATACATCTCTACAAACTAAGGACAACAGGCGTACGACTCTCAGCTGATTCTATACAATGTCAAAGTACACAACAGTTGAACATTATACTTCACTTGGATATTATCATGACGGAACAATCTACATTACTATATGATGCATCATGATACATAGGAATTAATTAAATGAGCTCATTTCTAGAAAATCATGATAAAAGAGATAAAAAAAAATTTGTTCGATAGAACTTGTCTTCACATGATCTACGAATTCTGAGGAAATATATTTACAAGAAGGTAGTGATTAAAAGACAAGGTAGATCTGGTGCATTCAAATCTATACTGTTAATTCTCAGAACTGGGAGAGAACGTGAACACATAAAAAAAAAATTTTGAATGAT
>WNWK01029700.1:0-24156 GCA_009830355.1 Cherax destructor
TGAACATATTATCACAAAAAAGAAAACTGGGTCCGGGTGTATATCTACATAAAAAATACTTTGGAAAATATTAATCCGAAACTTGCTGGTAGGGGGAAACAAAAGCGAATTCCCCGTATTAAATTATGATGAACCCAAAATAAAATCAGAATAAATTAATATGGTGTTATAAAATTTTTATATCTAAAAAGTAATTTTTTTTATCTCACTAGTGGGGGACACTATTTATCCTGTAGCTGTGAGGTTTCCCAAAGAATAACTCAATCTAACTAATGAAATGGACAGGATTCTAACCCATGGAAGCAAGAACAAAAATTGCACTAAGTGCCCTGGATGAATCTAATTAGGCCAGCACAGTGGGCTTGAGCACTGACTTGCCAATTTTAGGATAGCTTAGGGTTTTGTCTTGCCATTCCATACTCTTCAAAAAATTGTCATTATGATTTTGGAATAAAAAATTAATTTAGATGCTAAAAAAATAATTCAATGTTAACAAAAAATGTAAGAATATTTTTTTTTTCATTTAAATCTTCACTATAAAGCAGTTTTAACCCTTAAACTGCCCACACGTAGAATCGTTCATCCCGGTGACAATTTTTGAAAAAAAAAAAAAAATTTTTTTCTAAAAATGAAGGCACATTTTTATAAATAGGATAGGCAAAAAAAAACATTTTTAGGGCCAGTACTTACCGAGATATAAGCCCGTGAAGTTGGTGCTAAATGATGTGGTGTCTGCAAAATGGAGCACTGCCGCTTGCAAAAAACAAGAAACATTTATCGTTTTTTCCATTTTTTCCTTTTTTCTGTTGTTTTTCATCCTATGATAATAATGTTTTGATGCAGATCTATTCATTTCATTGCCAATTTTGTTTAGACACAAATATTTGTTACTGAATTTGTAATCATACTGTCACAAACACACATGTTCACACTGATAAATAAATTTGTACACCTGGTTCAATCACTTACTATTGTTTACATATACAGTGGACCCTCGGTTAACGAATACCCCGGAAATCGTGCAATTATGTAAGTATAATTTTGTAAGTTCTTGTGGAAGTTTATTTTTGGGGGTCTGAAATAGACTAACCTACGTGCAATTTTTCCTTAAGGGAGTAAATTCGTTCGGTAATGGCACTTGAGCAGACTTCAGGAGTGAAGTTTTTACGAAACTCGGGGGTCCACTGTATATACAAGGTATTTACAGGTCCTATTTATGTTTCTAGAAGTCCACCACTGTATGATACTCGAAGAAGCATGGATTCATACAGAGTGCCACTCCACATTGCTGACACATGAATCGTGTGTCTTTTCGCACTGGGGTCGCTGTGTACTGTAAGCACACACAACACACTTTTTCTGAGAGTACTTCTTCTTTGGAGTAGATGGTAATGGTATCAGGCAGTGACAGTTAGGGATAATTCGGTTGGGCATTCCCCCTCTGGTTGTGGAGTGACAGGTCGCTGTTGTGGAGTGACAGGTCGCTGTTGTGGGGTGACAGGTCGCTGTGGAGTGGCAGGTATGGGGGTGGTCCATACTTTCTCCCTATCTGTTGATGACATTTAGGGTGAATTCTGCATATCGTTGTCGCTTCCCAGTCTTTATTTCATACATGTTGAAGGCATTGAGCATTGCAATGTCCACAAGGTGGAAAAACACTTTTATATACCACTTGCGACTCCTACGCACACAGTCAACAAAGCCTATCATCATGTCACACTTGTCGACTAGTGATATTGTTTGTATAGTCGATGACAACAGCTGGCTTTTCAATAGGTTCATTGTTGAGCGTGCTCATTCTGTCTGTTTGTACCATCTCGTTTCTGTGGATGGTTGACAGCAATGTCACGCCCTTTTGTCATGCCATGACAGTGCCATGATGTCATTGGCATGAAACGCCTGCACTACACTTCCTCAGTGAACTTTGGCATGTGTTTTCTATTTCTTCTCACTGTTCCACATATATCAGTATTGTTCACACGTAGGAAATCAGCAAGCATAGGGCTTGTGTACCAGTTGTCTGTGAACAATGTATGGCCCTTGCCAAGGTATGGCTGCATCATCTTGCGAACATCACCAGAAATGCCCAACATGCGCCTGGTATCATTTAGTGTATTTTTACCTGTTAGATAATGACATCCAACACAAGACCAGTCTCACAGTCACACATAACAAACAGTTTTATACCAAAGCGATTACGTTTGCTTGGTATATATTGTTTGAATGACAGTCGTCCCCTTTAACAGAATCAAGGACTCATCAACAACAATGTTCTTGAATGGATAAAAGTAGGCACTGAATTTTTTCTTGAGATACATAAACAATTCCCGGTTTTGTAGAGGAGGTCATTTCGGTTTGGTGTATTCCTATCTGAGAAGTGCAACATTCTCAGCAACAGAAGGAATCTGTTGCAGGGAAGGAGGTCTCGGAAGACTGGAGTGCTAATGAAGTGGTCTGTGGACCAGTAGTTTGCTATATTGTTCTTATATGTGTGTGGCATAAGCATGACAGTGCCAAGGAATAAATACATTTCAGCCACAGTTGTATCTTTCCACCTGCGCAGCCGTGACGATTCTGAAAAATCTGCATGGTCCATTGTATACTGGTAGTACAGGTTGGTCTGAGTAACAATCAGGTTCATTATTGGCTCATCAAAGTACAGTGGTCCTCGGTTTCGTGCATCTCCAAACTCGAACATTTATGTAAGTGTATTTTCATAAGTGCTGTTGCAAGTGTATTTTTGGGGGTCTGAAATAGACTAACCTACGTGACATTATTTCTTAAGGAAGTAAATTCGTTCGGTAATGACACTTGAGCAGCATTCTGGAACGAATTTTCGGCGAAAACCGAGGGACCACTGTATAGTTGAAAATAGTCTAACTCTGTAGACTCATTTGTGATGGGACAGTGTGGCATGATGCCACTTCCACTGCCATCAAAATTGAAAGGATGTGGCATGAATGGTGTATGTTCAGTCCACTTCCATTCACGATCAGATGGCGCAGGGTGGACCTGTGGCATGGGACGTTGGGGAACAGGAGGGACGGGAGTGGGGCCAGCACATGATTGAGAGGGTGCCTCGTGGTCCTTTGTCTGTCCACACACCGCGCCACGAGGTCCAGGCACCATGCCACCCACCACCTCTTCCTCCATCCCAGCATACTCTCCTTCATTATCACTTTCACTATCAGTGGCTGGGGTTTTGGATCGTGAACTGCCACGACCCTTGCCTCTGACTGCATATGGCACACTGCCTGAATGTAGGTAATGCGCCCATAAGTACGTTTCACTGGGGAATAATGATAATCACTGTCACTCGAGCGAATCGTCTATGGGCATAAAATCGATTTCATCATCGTCACTTATATCACCTTCACTATCGTCACTATCATAACACATGGAAAATGCTAATTTCCTCTTGCGGAGCTGCCTTTGGGTAGTAACACTAGAAACCCCAGAGGTGCTGGGCCGAGGTCTGTGGCCACACTGGCCACACCAGATGTGCTGGGCTGAGGGTCTGGTATGGCCACACTGTCCACACTGGCCACCCCAGAGGTGATGGGCTGAGGGTCATCTGGGTTGTCATCAATAGTTTCACTAATTCCTTGATTATTAGTGGCTATATCACTGTCAAATCCACTAAGCTCACGTTCTCTATCACTTTCCGAGAATAGTAGAGTGTTAATACGACGAGGCGTGAGTGAATCACGGGGGTGTGCCATGATGTTGACCCAAGATGGAGCTGAAACTAACTGGGGCTACCATGCGGTACCCTGGTGTCCCGATTTTTCATACTGCGACACTGAGGCGCAGACCCATTCTCTCATGTCTAGGCGACTCAGGCCTATTGCACTAAATTTGAACGAATGTAAAAAAACGTAGATATACGTTCGGTCACTTTCGCAGTGAACGTATATCTACGTGTGGACAGTTTAAGGGTTAAATACTACTACAATATTTGTGCTGGCCACATTTTCCTAATATAAATGGCTTAAATTGTTTCATTACTTATTTATCTGTTTTCGTAGACACAAATGCAGTATAACGTGAGTCTTTATTGACAATGTCACAAACAGATTTATTTGACTTGATAAAACCCACGGTGTGGGGTGAGAGCGGCATCAATAACAAATTGCATTACACTGCATTTATGTTTACCTTTCCATCGTGTCAGTATTTTGTACCATTCATCTCCATCTGTATCTGTTTTCAAACTACATGCATAAAGATGGTAAATCTAAACCAAAATGTATTTAACAGTGTATATACACAATAAATTTATTCCTTATTTGTGGTCACAGTGGTGGGCCATGCTAACCTCCTAGTTGGATGAATCTTACTGTAACCAGCTGGCCCGTTGCTTACACACTGGCCTGGAGTTTTATGACTCACTTGCCATGGATTCTAACCCCACCTGTACCATGGTTTGTTTACAATCATGTTATTACGATTTTGTGAGTCATTTCTCATACATACTGATGAGTGTTTAAAAGTCATCAATAGAAATACCGTAGGGGTGGTCATGGACTGGGCCGCCAGGCGTTAACCCTCAGAACACCCTTCAAGTATACTCCCTCCAAGGTTTATAATGGAAAAACTTTCATCCTTTTCTTACCTCAAATTTTGGCTTCTTGCGAGGAATATTTGTAAAGGTAGTGATGTGGTCGAGGAGTTCCTTGAGACGTGGCTCCATGTTGTGTGTGTTGGCCACTTGCTCTTTGACTTTTGCTATCCATGCTTCTTGTTTCTTCTCGCCCTTCAACTCTTTGGCCACATACTGGCTTCCACCATATTTCTCAGCTTCGGTTATACATTTCAAATGACTTGCATACTCCTGTCCCCTATGGGCATAAATGTATAACATTTTAAATGAAGACACTGGCAAAAATTTGCTGACTAATTCTTTTTTAGAACATCAGTTATTTCCCACTAAGATAGGAAGAGCCAAAAAAGGAAACAAATTCATCATTGTTCACTCAAAAGCTGCCTTGCCACAAATATGCAGACATCACATTTCATATGAACCTTTGAACTGCACCATTCCCAGCCATCTTTCAGAATACAGGCTCTGTAATCACTCCCAAAACTCTAGTGTGGCCAACCAGTTTTCCTAAATCTCTTCACACAAATTATGCTCTACAGCATGTCAAATAAAAATAATACTCGCTTCAATCAAGTACACCAATGTGCCTGCTGGATATTTAATATTGTAACTCCTTTCAGTCCTTCCCTGCATGTCCCCTACACCACTTTACAGTCATCCCAGGTTTACACATCATCTTAATCAACTTACTTATTCCAGTTTATGTAAATGACCAAACTTTCTTAACACTTTCTATGCTCTTTAAATTATACATTGTATACAACCACAAGTCTTCTAATCTCTTTATTTATTCTCTGCACAATATTCACATTACACACTGATCTCAGACATAACATTTCCACTGTCTCCAGCTTCCACTTATGCTTCACACTTTACAAAAATGTTGCCACCAGTATACAGTCCCCCTTTTTTTTTACATATAACAACACATTCCCTTCTATTAATCATCACTAATAGTATACAATATATGTACTAGCACCACAGCAATACAGACAAGCACTGTATCTAAACAATAAATACAGTACAAGATTTGTTAAACAAGTAATGCTGGTTATCTGCACTTTCTAAGTACAATATACTAGAGTGGACACTAGACAGAAGACTCAGTTGTTTAAAAGAGTGTCAGGAAATTTAAAGAGCTGATCATTTACCAGATTACTGCTTATACTGTACTAATTTTCTGGACAACTGACCCATCTAAACACCTAGTCAATGGAATAAGGGAAAATATAATACGTAAAGGGAAAACATAAAAAGGCTGGAAAGCATGCCACTATGAAACACATACAAACATATTATATAGTGTATAAATTCTCACAAGAAAACAATACATGTTGATTCTAGGTTTCATTTCTATTTCAAAATTTCAGGGATATCCCAGGCATCTTAAAATAAAGATGATAGCTTGGATTACCTATATTCTTGTGGTGCAGGATGAGATATGATCACTTGTTAACTGCCTAGCATGTAAAAGTTGCAAACAGATGCAATACAATATCATATATCATAAACATCAAATCTAAAACTGAGCAACATTTTAACTACAAAAAGCTGAAAATGTCACTCAGCAATATACCCAAAATAATTACGTACATACTTATACACACTTAAGACAGGTTAGCTATGCTACACCACATTAAAAGCTGTCAATAAAATACTTGTTTAACATTATTAAAATAAACATTAAACATCCCATGTATGATTAGCATATTTTGTGTATAGAGTAAAAATTAACACTACTGACCTAAATGTTTTGCCACAGTCCATACATGAGACGGTTCTATTGAAGCATCTTCTATTCCAGTGAGTATCCACTTGGTTCTTCTTCAGACATGCTCCACATGAGTCACACAAAGACCACCATGTTCTCCAACAGTTTCCAATCTGAAATATATTCTCAGTATTAATGGAGTGAATACACGAACTCATCGAGGGCCAAGGGCTAACCCATTCAAGTAAAATGCCATCATATACATGAAGCAAAACTCTGGGACTCCATCTAAAACACTGCAAAAGGTCTTATTACTGCCCCACACTAGTTAACCCTTTCACTGTCTCATACGTAGAACTACATCATTGATGCCAATGTCGCTCATGTATTATTATAATCATGGGGAGCTCTAAACCCGTAGGGACTATACAGCGCATGTGGGGAAGGGAATGGAAGGTATTCAGGCTTAATTCAGGGAACTGAAGCACAGATCCAATTCCCATATCAGAGCCCCTCACCAGCGTCAAGGAACCTCCCTTGAGGGTACTGTTGCTCATGTAGGTCTATGTTTGAGCTCAGCTCCATCAAATAAGCGGAGTGGTAAATTTTGGCCTAGACATGACAGAACAGGTCTGTGTAGTGAGTGTGCACTGTATAAAAATCCTGCCTCATGTAATGCATGAACTTGTGTTTAGTTTGAATAGTAATTTTTATGTGTTTATAAGATGATTTTTCATAGTTTCATTGACTGTTTCTTGGTATCAACTGATAAAATGGAAGACATACTACTGAAGTAAAGATGATTTTGTTTGGTTTCAGACTGGAAGCAGCTTGAAAAAGGCCCCAAACTGGCAGAAATATTTGACTTTTTGGCAATTTTCCTGAAGAAGGGTAGCTGCTCTTGGTCTCCACTATTTACATTTTTAGGGTAGTTCTGATAGTTGAATGAGTGGTTTCTTATGATCACTCTATACAACAGAAGTTATAATATCAAAACAGCTAGAAATTGAGTTTAACCCTTTCAGGGTTTTGGTCGTACTAGTATGGCTTATGCCCCAGAGTTTTGGACGTACTAGTACGCCTAAATTCTAGCGCCTCAAATCAAGCAGAAACAGGCTGTTAGGCCTAGATGTGAAGAGAATGGGTCTGTGCGGTCAGTGTGCACAGTATAAAAAATTCCTGCACCACACAGTGCATAATGAGGAAAAAAACTCTGACCGTGTTTTGGTTTAAAACAGCGACTTTGCAGTCTATTTTCGTATGGTATTTATGCTTGTATTCTCGTTTTCTTAGTCTTATTTATAGAATAGATGATATATTACAGAAATAGAGATAATTTTGACTGGTATCACGATGACAAGTACCTTGAAACTGAGCACAAAGTAGTGAAAATGTTCGATTTAGACCGATGTTCAAGAGTAAACAAATCACACCATGCGTCAATACACATCAACTGGTGAGTCTAATATTCTTGCACAAGTGCGCTGATATTATTTATACCATTTTACAATTTTCAAATTCAAATTCAAATCCTTTATTTCATGTAATACAAGGTGGGGGGTACTTATAGTTATACATTAAAGTTGATATTACAAGATGGCAATAATATGCCTAGGTATGCCTAGGCTTTTCAGGCAGTCTTATGATAGGTCTTACTCAATAGCTATACAATGGATATACAGATTGTAAGGTTAGGTTTACAAAATTTAGGTACTGGAATTTAAACATTGAGAATTTAACAATTAGTATAAAAAGTTAGCAATTAGTTTATATATTAATGATAAAGGTGATATATTGGCATAATATAGATTCTATATTGGAGTATCTTAGGCAAACTTATGACTAGCTTAAGTATTATGGAGCAATAGTTGTATTAGAATTTTGGTTGGAACTGTGCAAATTAAGGGAATCACAGATATCAATAAGTGTATTTTTTCTGTGGTTAGTAATGGTGCAAAAGATAAAAGTAGTATTCATGTAGTGATGTTAACTACCGGTTGGGTGCGTAAGTGAGATAAGATGTTTTTAACGGTGCTTTTGAAAATGGAGGTTGTGTCTGCAGTTCTAGAGTTTTCAGGCAGGGAGTTCCAGATTTTAGGCCCTTTATGCGCATTGAATTTTGTATAGATTTAGTCGGACACGGGGAATGTCAAAGAGATGTTTATGTCTGGTATTATGTCTATGGGTCCTGTCACAACTGTCAAGAAAGTGTTTTAGCTCAGGGTTAAAGTTGGAATTAATGGTTCTATAAATGTAGATAGCAGAGTAGTAAGTATGGATGTTCTGGACAGTGAGTAGGTTTAGGTCTTTGAAGAGTGGGGGTGTGCTGCCTAGCGTTGGATTGTGTGATAATTCTTACTGCGGCTTTTGTTGGGTTATTATTGGCTTTAGGTGGGTAATTGCTGTTGATCCCCATGCACAAATGGCATATGTGAGGTAGGGATAGATGAGTGAGTAGTATAGTGTGAGTAGGGCTGATTGTGGTACATAATACCGTATCTTAGAGAGGATCCCCACAGTTTTGGACACTTTCTTTGTTATGTGTTGGATATGGGTGCTGAATTTCAGGCTGCTGTCAAGGTGAAGGCCCAGGAACTTGCCCTCGTTATGTCTAGCAATAGGTGTAGAGTTGATCTTAATGTTTAATTGTGGATCATCTGTTCTGTTGCCAAACATAATATAGAAGGTCTTATCAGTGTTGAGTGTAAGTTTATTGGCAGTCATCCATGTTGCTATTTTTATTAATTGTCGTTAACAATGGTGTTAAGCGTGGCAAGGTTTGTGTGGAGATGACATAAGTTGTATCGTCAGCAAAGAGTATTGGTTTCAAGTGTTGTGATACATTGGGAAGATCATTGATGTATAAGAGGAAGAGCAGGGGACCAAGGACACTTCCCTGCGGTACGCCGGTGTCTAGTGGTAGTGTCGTGGAGGATGTGTCTTTAATAGTGACATACTGGTACCTATTAGTGAGGTAGGATTTGAGGTATGCTAGTGCATGACCTCTTATTCCATAGTGGTCAAGTTTGTGGGTAGGATGCCGTGGTTTACTGTGTCAAAAGCTTTCCTTAAGTCAATAAAAAGTCCTAGTGGATATTCCTTATTTTCAAGTGCTGTGTAAAGCAGGTCTATCATTTTACTATTGCATCGTTAGTGCTTTTATTTTTCCTGAAGCCAAATTGGCAGGGGTTGAGTATGCTTTGTGTAGTTATAACGAGTATAATCTCTTGTGCACAAGTTTCTCGAATATTTTGGATAGCAATGGTAGATTTGATATAGGCCTATAGTTATTTACGTCTGTAGGGTCACCACCTTTGTGTATTGGTGTAACCCTTGCTGTTTTGAGTAGTGTTGGGAAGGTGCTAGATTCTAATGATTTGTTAAAAGTAAAGAAATAGGATATGAAAGGACATGAGGGTGCTCGTTTGTATATTAAGGGTGGAACTTGGGGACAGATGTCCTGATTTATTTTTAAGTGACTTGATTATCATGGAGACTTCAGTGGGTTCTGTAGGTGCAAGATATAAGGAGGATGGGAAATTCCATCTAGGTAATCACTTGCTCGGGCATTGGTATCTGGAATTTACTGGCAAGATTTGATCCTATAGTTGAAGAAGTCATTTATCTTGTTTACTGTATCAATGGCTGTAGTGGTGTTTCGTTTGGTTTAGTTAGGACAATATCCCTATTTTTTCTGTTTGTGGGTGCCCATAATCTGT
The DNA here is from genome assembly GCA_009830355.1 of Cherax destructor. NCBI lineage: Eukaryota > Metazoa > Arthropoda > Malacostraca > Decapoda > Parastacidae > Cherax > Cherax destructor. The sequence continues at coordinate 10,034 of WNWK01029700.1, forward strand.
GAGAGTGTTTTCCAGGTCTTTTTATATCTCCTCTTGTTTCAGTGAATCTGCTGGAGTAGTACAATTGTTTGGCTTTTTTATTAGTTTGGTGAGAACTGATGAATAGTGTTTAACAAACTCCTTTTGTATGAATCCCCGTCTATATTGCTTCTCATATTGATGTTTCTTGTTAATGGATTTTAGTAAGTTGTTAGTTAGCCATGGGCAGCCTAACCGTTTATTGTAATCTGTTTCATTTTTATAGGACAATGTTTGTTGTATAGTCTATGTAATTTATTAAGAAAGGTGTCTGTCCCCTCATCGATACCCTTGGCATTTGGGAATTCTGTAGCCCAATCAACTGTGTCTAGCTCTGTTGTGAAGTTATTTATTGAAGCTTGGTCATGGAGTCGGAATGAAACTTTGGTGTATTCTAGGGCGGTTTACTAATGTTTGTTAAGAGGAAGGTGGGGTGGGGGTCTGTGGTGCTGTTTTTATTATCCCCCATTTAAGGGGGGCTAGGATATTGGTCCATATATGGTCGATTTAAGGTTTTCACTCGTATCGGGAAGTCTAGTTGGTTTGGTTATTTTTTGGTTTGAGAAATGTGTTGTTCATATTGTTGATGAAATCGGTTACTGGCTGGTCATCTGGTAGGCCAAAGGGTTTATGTTGAAGTCTCCAGCTAAGATAAGGTGGTGTTTGTTCAATTGGTTGTTTGTTATTTGCGTTTTTTGTTGATCGCTAAAAAATTGGGATGTTTTTATGAGGCATCCGGAAAAGGCCCCGATGGTTTTGGGAGTCTTAAGGTTTTGTGCAGTAAATTTAGCAAAATATATTCTCCATATTCATCATTATAGCAATTGGTGTCACAGCAGGATATTTCATTAGAGTAATAGATTGCAATACCTCCCCCGCTTGATGTGGTCTGCAGTTGTGTATTGCTGTGTATCCTGGCCGGGGTAGATATCTATTGTATCCTGCTTAAGCCAGGTTTCAGTAAGGACAAAAATGTGAAGGTTGTTTTTGGAACCAAGGAGGGAAAAGGGGGTCATCATAGTGTTTGCTTAAGGATCGGACATTGTAGTTAAGAACTGTTATACTTTTAGTAGTGTTTAGGGCAGTGTGGGCTTGTGATGCTGTGTAGTAGAGGCAGTTATTTTCTAGTAAATTTTGAATAGGTGTTCGATTAAATAGGTTTAGATCCCGGGTGAAAAGGGGATCATTCATCATTTAGGTTAAATAGTGATTTTGTTATATCATGTATAGTGTGGTGGTTTATACTGATATCTGTTTGGGGATGTTTTGGTAAGTATATAACTAATGCACATTGGTCAAATAGAGTATAGTAACAAATAAACAATGATGCAGTTGTATACATAACAGTAAATCTATTTTTTTTGAGAATAAAAATTCAAAATGGAAAGCAAAAAATGTAAGAGGGGGCCCGGAGACGTGACTAATGAACAGAGAAGATGTTATTTTAGTGCCAGGAATGTCTGCCTTGTTTATTCTGGACCCTATTTTGAAATTGGCATCATTTGAAATTTTGTGTGAAATTGGCCAAATTGCCATTTTTTTGACCACTATTTTGGGTAGTTGAAATTGGTAAATAGGCGGGTTTTTTGTACTCAATCGATAGAAGAAATGGAGTTCTAGCGAAATAGCTATAATTTTAGTTGACATTGGAATTTGCCAAAAAAAGGGCCCCAAAATGGCAAAAAACCCGGTTCATAAATGTCATCGATACCGATAACTTCGCAAAAACATAATTCCGTTACTTTTCGATCAAATTTCAAATTTTTTTTGGCTTTTGATCGGTAAAAAATTTCTATCATTTTCTAAAAAAAAATTTTTTTTTAAATTCTTGAACCCTGAGAACGAGTTTCAGAGAGGGTCCTTGGGCCCCGAAAGGGTTAAGTGAGCACTTTGGGTTAAAATAGGACTCAGGCAATGAAATCACTGATGCATAAATTGTGCCCAAACTGCTAACTTTCGCTTTGGGGTCATTCCATAAGTTTTCCATTAAATTTTGTTTTTTTAGTATCATTACTTCAAAAATTATTTTCTACCGTTTCAGTTTTTTTTTATATCATGACAGTGTAAACACTCTTAATTTTGGGAGTTGCAACTGTGAATGAGTTGGGAGCTGGAAGAGGAAATGCACCATCATTTCCTTTTTCAGTTGTTTTAACAGACATTTTGTACAACAAGCCTCACATGGAATATAAGTGTCTGGGGGAATTATTTATCCTTAAAAAAAATGGGTCTTAAAGAAGGGATAATTAAGTTTTTAATAAATATGGCCATCAGAATAAAAGGCTATAGACTGTATGTCTAGAGGGTGTTTTCCGGAGGTCAACCCCCCTGCCCCCCGGCCCATGATCAGGCGTTGCAATGGATCACGGCCTGATCAATCAGGTTGTTACTGTAGCCACGTTCTTCATTAATATACATACAGTAGGTTAATACTGATAAAATTTCCCCTGGCCCCAAATTTAAACAATACTTCTTATAATAATATCTTTTATTTCTACAAGTACATGTAAAAGGTATACAGACCTAGCTGACATCAATGACTTTACTACTACGATATAAAAAAGCCGCTTGTTATGCAGAGCATTTCGGGCAAATTGGGGTCATTTTTCCCAGGATGCGACCCACACCAGCTGACTAAATACCCATTTTACTCAAAGGGTGAACAACCGGGGAAATAAACACTCCCAATGTTTCTATCCCCGCTTTGGGGAAACGAACCCGGGCACTCACCCTGTGAAGGGGAGCTTTAGCCACCAGGCCATGAGGGCCGTGAATGAAATCGTCTGAAATTGATGTGGCAGGGCAGGAAAACATGTGCTGTGGATATTATCATTAGCCACTATAATGCATTAAAAATAATAATAATGACTCAGTGAACGACAAGGTGGGGGGGTGGGTGACTGGGGCCCTGGTCAGTGGTTGTTTCCTGGCCAACACTCTACCCAGTCTTTTATCGATTCTTCCATCAATAGGGAAGTTAGGTTAAATGATAAAAGACAGTGGGGGGTGTCCTAGTGTTGGTTGATGGTGGTATTCTGTTTTTGGCTTCACCTGACCTGTTTTCTTTTCTCCTCCTCCCTTTACCTAACTTGTCTTGTTATTGTCTCCAATTTTCCTTTGTTTGGTCATGACCTGATGGTCCAAGACAGACATCATCAAAAAATTTCCACTCCAAATACTGGATTGATTACAATTATTCCAGCTAGGGGAAGGGGCTTTTTTTCTTCATAGGCCTTCCACAAAATAAGTAAGTTTATTTAGGGATAGGTACACATTAGGACCCCAATGGAAATAAGTCACTTTTACTTTTTTGTTATCCCAGGGATCTACACATATGCTGCTTTGTATGATAATTTATGTAACTGTATTTATGTGTACCTGCCTGAATAAACTTACTAATTATCATACATAATGTAAATTATCTGGATAACCCCAGAAATTCAAAGTGACCTATTTTCATTGGGGCTATTTAGCTTAAAAATTTCCCCCAGAGGAACAGTAACCTTGGTCAATCCGGTTTAATTCGGGAGGGGGTGGAAAGCTGGGTATTTTTCCCTTTATGCAGCCTGTTGCCCCTCTTCACCTGACAATAAGTAGGTAACTGGGATTAGGTGACGATTGCAGATCATACCCCAAGAGGACCATAAGCCCCCCAGTGAAAATACGTAACACTGCTTGACTTTCTTGAGCTATTCTTAAAAGATTTTGTTCATGTTATCCGGAGAGCTATAAAACATAACCCAATAAAGCCACTGTCATCGGACTTTCCCGGCTTATTTCCGAGAGCTTTCTAATTCTCTCGCCCAGAATCGACCCACACCAGCTGACTAACACCCAGGTACCTACTTACTGCTAGGTGAGGTTCCCTCTCCCCTTGATGAAACAAGGCCCCGGTCAGATGACCTAAAGTCCAAGGGGTCATCATCTGACTAAGACGTCGTCAGGAAGCATTTGTCATGTTTCCCGATGAACCTTACCTAATCTAGTAAGTTAATTCAAGTACATTTGCTCCCAACTTTCAATGATGACAAAAATCTTTACCACCAACAAAACAAACCACCAACAAAACAACCACCAACAAAACAAACCACCCAACACACAAACCCCATCACCAAAAACAAAATATCAAAACCCAACCCCCAAATAACCCCCAACCCCCAATAACCCCCAACCCCCCACAAAACCCCCCCACAAAAAACCCCAAATAAAACAAACCACCAACACAAAAAAACCAAAACCCAAAAACACAAAACCACCAACAAAACAAACCACCAACACAAACAAACCCCCAACACAAAAAACCACCAACACAAAAAACCACCAACACAAAACCAAACCCCCAACAAAACAAACCATCAACACAAAACCCCCAAACACCCCCACCCCCAACACACAAACCACCCCAAAACAAACCACCCAAAACACAAAAACCCCCAACACAAACAAACCCCAACTCAAACACAACCACCAAAACCCAAAACACAAACCACCAACACAAACACCCAAAACCCCCAAACCCCCAACACACAAACCACCCAACAACAAACCCCCAACAAAACATTAAAACCCCCCAACCCCAAACCACCAACCACAAACCACCAACACAAAACCCCAAAAAAACCCAAATAAACCCCCAACACAAAAAACCCCCCCAAAACAAAAAACCACCAACAAAACAAAAACCCCCCCAACACACAACCCCCACTCAAACAAAAACCAACAACCAAACCACCAACACAAAAAACCACCAACACCCAAAAAAAACCCCCAACACAAAAAAACCACCAACACAAAAAAACCAAACCCAAAAACCCAACCACCAACACAAAAAACCACCAACACAAAAAAACCCCCAAATAACAAAACCACCAAAAACAAAACCCCAACCACCAAATTTTTTCACACAAACCACCAACACAAAACCAAACCCAAAACAAAACCCAAAACCCCCAAAACCCCAAACAAAAAACCATCAACCCCACAACCACCACTAAAAACACAAACCACCCAACAAAACCAAACAACACCAAACCAATTTTTTAAAACACAAACCACCAACACAAACCCCCAACCCCCCCAAAACAAAAACCCAAAACCCCCAATTTATAACACAACCCCCAAACCAACACAAACCCAAAACAAAAAACCACCCAAAACAAAAAAACCCCAACACAAAAAACCACCAACAACCAAACCCCAACCCCCAAAATTTTCCCCCAACCCCCAATTTTTAAAACCCAAAAAACCCCCCCAAACACAAACCACCAACAACCCAAACCATAACAAAACAAGCACCACCCCAAAACAAGTACCATTAACACACAAGAACCACCCAAAACACAAGCACCACCAACAAAACAAACCACCAAACATAAAACCCCCAACACCAAAACCCTCAACACACAAACCAAACAACACACAAACCAAAACACACAAGCACCACCAACAAAACAAACCACCAACAAACAAATCACCCAAACACGCCCCCCCCAACACACAACCACCACCATCAAACACAAGCACCACCATCAACACACAAGCACCACCATCAACACACAAACCACCATCAAACACAAGCACCACCATCAACACACAAGCACCACCATCAAAACACAAGCACCACCATCAACACACAAGCCCCCCATCAAACACACAAGCACCACCATCCCCACAACCACCAACACACAAGCACCACCATCAACACACAAGCACCACCATTAAACACAACCACCACCATCAACACAACCACCATCAACACACAAGCACCACCCCAACACAAGCACCAACATCAACACAACCACCCCAAAACACAAGCACCACCATCAACACACAAGCACCACCATCAACACACAACCTAGATGCCGGGGGCCCGGAGCTTGGGAAACGACCCCTTTCAACCACAAATAGGTGAGTCAACCCCCACCATCAACACAACCACCAACACAAGCACCACCATCAACACACAAGCACCACCATCAACACACAAGCACCACCATCAACACACAAACACCACCATTAACACACAACCACCACCATCAACACAACCACCAAACACAAGCACCACCATCAACACATCAGTACTGAAGCGATAGAGATGAAACTGGAGTCAAAAAAGGAACATTTACCAGACAGGCGGTGCACGTGTGGCAGAGCAGCAGCAGCAGCAGCAGCAGCAGAGCTCACTGTGTGCTCTAAACCCTCCCCACAACTCTCATCAAACACTCGTCTTATTTAGAGTTTTATTTAGCATGGGAGAGCAGTGGCGTGTTAATCCCGGGGGGGTTATTTACTGGTCTAAGGGGTGGTAGGCCCCTATGACCAGTACAATATTGAAAAGTCTCCCACTACTTCATTACTTATATTTTCCGCCCTCAACATGACTTTTATAATAATAATAATAATAATAATAATAAAATAATAATAATAATAATAATAATAATAATATAATAATATAATAATAATAATAATAATAATAATTTAAAAATAATAATAATAATAATAATAATAATAATAATAATATAATAACAATAATAATAATAATAATAATAATAATAATAATAATAATAATAATAATAATAATAATAATAACAATAATAATAATAATAATAATAAATTTTTTTTTATTTCGTTGCAAGTTACAAGTATACATAGTTATTGGTAGTTACAATTAAAAAAGTGTAAAGCAAGGGGGCCACTGGCATCCCCTGGCATTGGGGGGCACTTAGTCTAAACACTTATTCACTATGTACATAATACTGAAAATTGATTGAATTTATTCTAGTTATATATTATTTCAAATTAACAATTTTGATGATACTATACTATTAAAAAGACAATACTAAAAATTGGTTGAGTTTATTGTAGTTGTATTTTTTATTTCAAATTACAATATTTGATGCTATACTAGTATAATAACAATACTAGAAAATTTATTGAGTTTCTTCTTTTTATATATTTTATTTCAAATTAACAATATGATGATACTATACTTTTAAAAATGACAATATGATGATATGAAATTGCAACAAGTGTTAAGGGGGAAATGACAATAAAAAAACGGGATTATTTTAAATAAAATAACATTGGGTTTGAAAGTTTTTACAGTAATTAATATTTATATAAATAATATCATAGAACAATTTCTACATAATATATATATATATATATATATATATATATATATATATATATATATATATATATATATATATATATATATATATATATTGTGTTTTTGTGTGTGTGTGTGTGTGTGTGTGTGTGTGTGTGTGTGTGTGTGTACTCACCTTTTTGTACTAAATTATTTGTGGTTGCGGGGGTCGAGTCATAGTTTCCGGGCCCCCGCCTCTTCACTGATTGCTACTAGGTTTTCCCCTCCCTGCTCCATGAGCTTTATCAAACCTAGTCTTAAAAATATGATGGTTTCCCCCACCATGTCGCTTTCTAAGCCATTCCACTTCCTGACAACTCTAAGGGCTGAAGAAATACTTTCCCAACATCCCTTTGACTCATAGGAGTCTTCAACTTCCAATTATGACCCCTTGTTTCTGTGTCCCCTTTTGGAACATCTTGTCTCTGTCCACCTTATCTATTCCTCGCAGTATTTTATATGTCTTTCATGTCTCCCTAACCCTCCTGTCCTCTAGTGTCGTCGGGCCATTTCCTTAACCTTCTTCGTAGGACAACCCCCTTAGCTCGGGGACTAGTCTTGTTGAAAACCCTTTTGCACTTTCCTAATTTCTTGACGTGCTTGCCCAGGTGTGGGTTCCAAACCGGTGCTGCATACCCAGTATCCTACTTTTGGTAAAAGAGTCTTGAATGATTCCTTAGTGAGGTTTTGGGAATTATTCTTGGGTTTTTGGGCCCCCCTATGCTGCAGCAGTTATCTGATTGATGTGTGCCTCAGGAGATGTCTGGGTATTTCTCACCCCAAGATTTTTTTCTTTAGTGAGGCTTGCAGTCTTTGGCCACCTAGACTATACTCGTCTGCGGTTTTTTTCCCCCTTCCCCCCGATATTCATGACTTTACATTTGGCAGGGTTAAATTAAAGGGGCCAGTTACTGGACCGGGCTTGAGCCTGCCCAGGTCTCTTTTAGTCCTGCCTGACCCCACGATTTTATTCTTCTCATTAATTCACATCATCTGCAAACAGGGACCCTGACTACCCCTTTCCCGTTATGTCATTCACATATACCAAAAACAGTACAGGTCCTAGGACTGACCCTTGGGCTCCACTCGTCACAGGTGCCCACTCTGACATCTCGTCACGTACCATGACTCGTTGTTGCCTCCTGTCAGATATTCTCTGATCCATTATTTTTTTTCCTGTTACGTGTGCCTAAATCCTTTAGCTTTTGCATTAACCTTTTGGGGAACTTTTCGAACGCCTTCTTGCAGCCCAAAAAAAATGCAGTCTATCCACCCCCTCTCTCTTTCTTACTTCTGTTACCTTATCAAAAAACTCCAGAAAGGTTTGTGACACAGGATTTTCCTTCCCTAAAACCCGTGCTGGTTGTCGTTTATTTTTTTGTGTCTTTCTAGGTCCCTCCACCACTCTCCCCCCTGATGATCTTCTCCATGACTTTGCATACTATACACGTCAGTGACACAGGTCTGTGTTAGTTGTGTGTGTGTGTGTGTGTTTTACTCCCCTAATTTCGAGACTCAGCCCCTGGCTGTTTGTGTTTAGTTACCATTTTGTCCTAGGCACTTTCAATTGGACACTAGGCCTGTTGTATGTATGTTTTGGTGGGGGAAAAACACTTCGAAATGTTTCTGCCCCACCGGGAATTAAAACCCGGGCCCTCCGTGCGTGAAGAAAGGCTTTTACCCACTGTGTGTTTAGTTACCATTTTTGCCCTAGGCACATGTAAATTTTGGACACTAGGCCTGTTGTTTTAATTTTGTGTGTGTGTATGAAAGGGAAACACTTCGAAATGTTTCTGCCCCCCCCGGGGCATAATTTTAAATTAGTTATGGATGTTAGGTAAAATAAGCAGGTTATATCATGTCCTTTCAGTGTTAAGTACAAACCCCTACTGTATAAAGATAACAGTGCTGTGTTAGTGTCGGGTAAAGCCCCCAAAATACTATAGCTAATGTATTAACACAGGAACGGGAGTCCCAGAAAATAGTAAACACCAAACTATGGTTTAACTTCGGGAAAACTGAAGCCATACTCTTTGGCACGAAACATAAACTGGGGAAGGGTAAATAATTTTAATGCCCGGTGTAAGGGGGAACCCATCACTACTTTTTCCTCGGAAAAAATACCCGGGAACCCCCGGCCCATGAATATCAGGAAAATGATGGGAACATTGTAGAAGAAAGCGAATGCCAGACTGAAGTTCCTCACAGACAAAGCACAGTGTCTACCTACTGAGGCACAGTGTCTACCTACTGAGGCACAGTGTCTACCTCTGAGGCACAGTGTCTCCTACTGGGGCACAGTGTCTCCCTCCTAAAAAGGGCCGGTGTCTCCTCTGGGGCCCACAGTGTCTACCTACTGAGGCACAGTGTCTACTTACTGAGGCACAGTGTCTACCTACTGGGGGCACAGTGTCTCCTACTGAGGCACAGTGTCTCCCTCTGGGGCCCGGAGTCTCCCTACTGGGGCCCGGTGTCACCCCTGGGGCCCGGTGTCACCTACTGGGGGCATAGTGTCACCTCTGAGGCCAGTGTCACCTCTAAAGGGCACAGTGTCTACTTACTGAGGCACAGTTCACCTACTGAGGCACAGTGTCTACCTACTGAGGCACAGTGTCACCTACTGGGGGACGTGTCTTTTTGAGGCACAGTGTCACCTACTAGGCACAGTGTCTACCTACTGGGGCCCAATGTCTACCTACTGGGGCCCAAGTGTCACCTACTGGGCACAGTGTCTACCTACTGAGGCACAGTGTTTTACCTACTGAGGCACAGTATTACTTACTGGGGCACGGGTGTTTTTGGGGCACAGTGTCTCCTACTGAGGCACAGTGTCTACCTACTGGGGCACAGTGTCTACCTACTAAGGCACAGTGTCTCCCTACTGAGGCACAGTGTCTACCTACTGGGGGAAAGTGTCTACCTACTGAGGCACAGTGTCTACTTACTGAGGCACGGTGTCTCCCTTGAGGCACAGTGTCTCCTCTGAGGCACAGTGTCTCCTCTGGGGCCCAAGGTCACCTACTGAGGCACAGTGTCTACTTACTGAGGCCCTGTCTCCCTTATTGGGGGACAGTGTCTCTCTGAGGCACAGGTCTCCTCTGGGGCCAGTGTCTCCCTCTGAGGCACAGTGTCACCTCTGGGCATAGTGTCTACCTACTGGGGCCCGGTGTCTACCTACTGAGGCACAGTGTCTATTTTTACTGAGGCACAGTGTCTACCTACGGGAGGCACAGTGCCTACCTCTGGGGGACAGTGTCTAAATGAGGCTCGCGGGAAACCCTTTGTCTACCCCTTTAACAATGTCATATTTTTTCGCTTGCTTTTCCCTTGGTATTTGCCTTGAAAAAAAACTAAAAGATAAACTGCAAATCACCCAAAAAAAAATTAAAGATTCATCCACCGGGGCCCAAGAAAACAAAAAACCAGGTAAATGAAAACTTGGAAGGCTGAATGTTAAGAAATAAAAAACCTGGTTAAAAAAAGGGGTTTAAAAAAAAAAAACAGGCCCAGAATATTTTTCGAAATTTTTTGGGGGGTTAAACCCAATGCAAATAAGACAGGGGAGAGAGCAAAACTTTGTAGTACCCACAGTCAGTGGCCCAGGCTTCAAACACCTTTTTTTGTACAGCAATAAAGGAATGGAGCAAAATGCCTACATATGTCTAAGCCAGTCATAGCATGAACTAGTTCAAGAAGAATGCCAAAAGGTACCTAATGAATGTAGCGACAGAAAGGGAGGAAAATTATTTTTTATTTTTTTTGCTAACACAAAAGTAATCTTACCTTATTCCTAGTATATCTCCTTTATAGTATAATAATAAGATATTATCTCCTTTATAGAATAATATTTTGACATTATCTCCTTTATATTATAAAATAAAAGGTAAAAAAGGGCCCCAATGGAAATAAAATCCTCTGTCTGACTTTTTTGGGGTTTTGTATGATAATCATGTAACTGTATTTGTGCTAACCTGAATAAACTTACTTATCCTGTATCTTATCCTTTGCTGTCTAGGGGCGTTCCAGTTCCCATCATTTTAGGGGTTAAAAAGTACTTCCTACATCCCTGTGACTTATATGTTTTTGTTTAACTTTCAATGTTTTGGGGGTACCTGAAACTTCTCTCTCAAATAGACTCATCGTACCCAAACTGTCAATTCCCTTTGTATTTTTTTAAGGCATATTCATATGACATGAATATGGGAAAATATTCATGTCATCTTAGTCCTCTCCTCCAGTCTAGTCAGGTTTGGATCTTAATAATAATAATAATAATAATAATAATAATAATAATAATAATAATAATACTTTTTTTTGGGCATTGTACAATTATATATGGTAGACAGTTATACGTAGTAATTACATAGTTATTACTTATAGTTCATGCCTATCAGCTCTGGGACTAGTCTCGTTGAAAACCCTTTTGCATTTTTTCCAACTTATTTATATGCTTTAGCAGATGGGGGTTTTCCATACTGGTGCTTTTACTCCAAGATGGGCCTTGCTTTATGCAAAAAAAAGGGGTCATGCATTTTCTTAGGGGTTTTAAAGCTAGTCTTAAATTTGCCAGTGTTGCTTTTACTGCAACTTTTATTCTATTGATGTGTGCCACAGGAAAAATGCTGGGAATTTGGCTCACATCGATGTCCTTCTATTTCAATAAAGTAAAGTAAGTAAAGTAAAGAAAAGTTTTATTTCATTGCAGATTGCAGATTACATAGGTATCGGTAGTTACAATGTAAATTGGTGAAAGGAGAGCCACTGACATGGGGCATTGGGGGCAGCTTATTCTATTCCTTAAAGACTATTATTTAAATTTGAGAAATTTATTGAGTTTATTCTATTTTTATTCTAGTTTATTCTGTTTAAATTATTATATAATGATATTAGATTGTTACAGGGGGGAAGATTCTTGAATGATAATATGGAATTAAAGTTATCTTAAGGAAAATAACATTGAGCATTTTTGACATTAACTTATAATATGAATGGGGGTAACATAATAGTAACATATTATTAAGAATTGGGGATTATCGTATAGGAAAGTAATAATGAGCATTTTTCAAAATAGTTTATAGTATGATCATTTTTGTTTTTTTTTAGTAGGTGGTTTTTTTAGTTGATCTTAAATTGATTTTTTAGACAAGTTTATCTTAATATTTACTGGTAATGAATTTAAATTTTGGGGCCCTTTATGTGCATATAATTTTTACAGACTTTATTCCCAGAGCCTGTACTCTGTTTCTGGTTTTTTTGACCTTCCCAGTTTTTTATAATTTTGCACTTGGTAGGGCTAAATTCTAGTAGCCACTTGGCAGACTAATTCTATAGCTTGCCCAGATCCATCTGTAGTATTTCCTAGTCTGCTCTTGTTTGTATTCTCATTAGTTTTATGTTGTTCTGCAGAAAAAAAAGTACCGGTCCAAGTACTGCCCCTTGTGGAACCCCACTAGTCACACTTACCCATCCTGACACCACCTGTTTTTTTTGTTTGGAAAATTCATATAAAACAGAAGACATACCAGTAATAAATATAATGACAATACAAGAACAGAAGTAGACATAATATCGAAACATAAGAACAGTACTTTGTACATTGTGATCATGTCTCACCAGCGTTCCTGGGGTTTAGTTTGCACATGACGGTATATCTGGGGTAATTTGATCCTTAGGGGATTGTTAACCCGATCTGTTATAGCAACGACAGATATTTACTTTCGTCTGTGCTCTGGGGATACATATTATACAAAAAAAAGAAGTCAGAACCATCACCCCAGTTTGTTTTGATTGTGAGAGCAGCAGCAGCAGCAGCAGCAGCAGCAGCAGCAGCAGCAGCAGACGACCTCCGTCCAGCGGGGCGAGTGGCTGCCAGCACCACCTGCCAGCACCACCTGCCGGGCTCCTCACCTCAGGTCACCCCCTCACATGCCAGGCTTGACGTCACCGGGACTTTCCTGCCAGGCTTGACGTCACCTACCCGCCTGCCAGGCTTGAGGTCACCTGCCAGGCCAAGGGGTCACCTACCAGGCCGGGGGGTCACCTGCCAGGCCGGGGGTCACCTGCTAGGCCGGGGGGTCACCCACCGGGCCCAAAGGGGTCACCTGCCGGCCGGGGTCACCCACCAGGTCAGGGTCACCTACCTGACCAGGGGGTCACCTACCAGGCCAGGGGGTCACCCACCATCACCTGCCACAGGTCATTTTGCCACTCCTCCCCAAAATGAAATGTGATTATGCCCAGCGTAATCTTTACCCACCTCTAATATTGAGCTGCTAGTAGACAGTTCCCGTTTTATCCCCAAACACTCTCTCTCTAAAGGGGTTTTTTCATAACAAGTCGTCATTTCTAGCAGTGAGTGGACATTCGTGTACTTGTTACTGAAAGCTGATCCTCTCTTTAATGTTAATGTCAAAAATCAGTTTTCCTTTTTTTCCTAGTATATTGGGGGTCAGGTCTCAGACTGGGCTGTGGGGGCTTTGACTCCCCAAAAACCCCCTCCAGATATACTCCCTTTTCCCGTTTTTTTTACTGATTTTCACTCAGGAAAATGAAATAAACCCGGAGGCAGCTCAGATGAAAACTCGCCCCACATGGCTTTTTAAAACTCTGCACCAAATTCACCTTAAACCAGCAAATAGTAGAGCCTACAAGACTAGAGAATCGCTTGGGCCTCATTTTACCAACAATGATGATCTGAATTAAAAAGTCACTATCAAAAAAAATATACTAGATCAAAACATAATAGAGGGCCAGACATGTGCGGAGAGCCCCGATGGCAAAATATGATCAACCGCGAGGGGCCCCCAACTTCAAAAAAAACATAATTTGGGACCAAGTAAAAACCCAAATCGTAAATGATATAAACTGGGAAGATAGCCTAACATCACGGATCCAAACCCATGTCTAGAACAAATTAACTTTGTGGCACTTGAGGTTTGCTCAAGGCAAATTCCCC
>WNWK01029701.1:0-24156 GCA_009830355.1 Cherax destructor
TGGAGCAGGGAGAGAGAGAGAAAGGACCTAGTAGCAATCAGTGAAGAGGCGGGGCCAGGAGCTATGAATCGACCCCTGCAACCACAAATAGGTGAGTACAAATAGGTGAGTACACACACACACACACATACACACACAGGAATGGACTAGAGAATGATATAGTGGAGGCAGGAACCATACATAGTTTTAAGACAAGGTATGATAAAGCTCATGGAGCAGGGAGAGCAGAGACCCAGTAGCAGACAGCGAAGAGGCGGGGCCAGGAGCTGAGTCTCGACCCCTGCAACCACAATTAGGTGAGTACAATTAGGTGAGTACACACCCGGTGGCCTAGTGGTAAAGCTCTCGCTTCACGCACGGAGGGCCCGGGTTCTATTCCCGACGGGGCGGAAACATTTCGAAGTGTTTCCTTACACACACACACTCACACACATACATACAACAGGCCTAGTGTCAAATCGACATGTGCCTAGGACAAAATGGTAACTAACATACACACACACACTCAGAAGTGTCCCTGTTTGCAGATGATGTGAAGTTAATGAGAAGAATTAAAACAGTCGAGGATCAGGCAGGACTACAAAGAGACCTGGAGAGGCTACAAGATTGGTCCAGTAACTGGCTCCTTGAATTTAACCCTGCCCAATGTAAAGTCATGAAGATCGGGGAAGGGCAAAGAAGACCGCAGACAGAGTATAGTCTAGGTGGCCAAAGACTGCAAACCTCACTCAAGGAAAAAGATCTTGGGGTGAGTATAATACCGAGCACATTTCCTGAGGCACACATCAATCAGATAACTGCTGCAGCATATGGGCGGCTGGCAAACCTAAGAATGGCGTTCCAATACCTCACTAAGGAATCATTCAAGACTCTGTACACCATATACGTCAGGCCCATACTGGAGTATGCAGCACCAGTTTGGAACCCACACCTAGTCAAGCACATCAAGAAATTAGAGAAAGTGCAAAGGTTTGCAACAAGACTAGTCCCAGAACTAAGGGGATTGTCCTACGAAGAAAGGTTAAGGGAAATCGGCCTGACGACACTAGAGGACAGGAGGGTTAGGGAAGACATGATAACGACATATAAAATACTGCGAACAATAGATAAGGTGGACAGAGACAGGCTGTTCCAGAGAGGGGACACAGAAACAAGGGGTCACAATTGGAAGTTGAGGACTCCTATGAGTCAAAGGGATGTTAGGAATTATTTCTTCAGTCATAGAGTTGTCAGAAAGTGGAATAGCCTAGAAAGTGACGTAGTGGAGGCAGGAACCATACATAGTTTTAAGACGAGGTTTGATAAAGCTCATGGAGCAGGGAGAGAGAGAACCTAGTAGCAATCAGCGAAGAGGCGGGGCCAGGAGCTGAGTATCGACCCCTGCAACCACAATTAGGTGAGTACACACATACACACAGGGGCCAGGAGGTGACTCTCGACCCCTGCAACCACAAATAGATGAGTAGTACACACACACGACATGACGGAAGGGATAGACTCTGAAGACGATGTGAAGCTAATGAAGAGAATTCAGTTGGACGAGGACCAGGCAGGTTTACAAAGGGATCTGGACAGGCTGCAAGCCTGGTCCAGCAACTGGATTCTGGAGTTTAACCCCACCAAGTGCAAAGTCCAGCAGATTCACGGAAACAAGAGGAGATATAAAAAATACCTGGAAAACACTCTCACAGATTATGGGTACCCACAAACTGAAAAAAACTAGGGATATTGTCCTAACTAAACCAAACGAAACACCACTACAGCCTATTGATACAGTAAACAAGATAAATGACTTCTTCTCAACCATAGGATCAAATCTTGCCAGTAAAATCCCAGATACCAACGCCCGAGCAAGTGATTACCTAGATGGTAATTTCCCATCCTCCTTATATCTTGCACCTACTGAACCCACTGAAGTCACCATGATAATCAAGTCACTTAAAAATAAATCAGGTAATCTGTCTCAAGTCCCACCATTATTATACAAACGAGCCGCTCATGTCCTTTCACATGCTATTTCATTACTTTTTAACAAATCACTAGAAACTAGCACTTTCCCGACACTACTCAAAACAGTGAGGGTTACACCAATACACAAAGGTGGTGACCCCACAGACGTAAACAACTATAGACCAATATCAAACTTACCGTTGCTATCCAAAATCTTCGAGAAACTTGTGCACAAGAGATTATACTCGTTTATAACGACACAAAGCATACTTAACCCCTGCTAATTTGGCTTCAGAAAAAATAAAAGCACTAACGATGCAATCGTAAAAATGATAGACCTGCTTTACACACCACTCGAAAATAAGGACTATCCATTAGGACTTTTTATTGACCTAAGGAAAGCTTTCGACACAGTAAACCACGGCATCCTACTCCACAAACTTGACCTGTATGGAATAAGAGGTCATGCACTTGCATACTTCAAATCCTACCTCACTAATAGGTATCAGTATGTCACCATTAAAGACACATCCTCCACGACACTACCACTAGACACCGGAGTACCGCAGGGAAGTGTCCTTGGTCCCCTGCTCTTCCTCTTATACATCAATGATCTTCCCAATGTATCACAACACCTAAAACCAATACTCTTTGCTGACAACACAACTTATGTCATCTCCCCCAAATCTTGCCACGCTCAACACCATTGTTAACGACGAATTACTAAAAATATCTGCATAGATGACAGCCAATAAACTTACACTTACACTCAACACTGATAAGACCTTCTATATTATGTTTGGTAACAGAGCAGGTGATGCACAATTAAACATTAAGATCAACAACACTCCTATTGCTAAACATAATGAGGGCAAATTCCTGGGCCTTCACCTCGACAGCAACCTGAAATTCAGCACTCATATCTAACACATAACAAAAAAAGTGTCCAAAACTGAGGGGATCCTTTCTAAGATACGTTACTATGTACCACAATCAGCCCTACTCACACTATACTATTCACTCATCTATCCCTACCTCACATATGCCATTTGTGCTTGGGGATCAACAGCAATTACCCACCTAAAGCCAATAATAACCCAAAAAAAAGCCGCAGTAAGAATTATCACGCAATCCAACGCTAGACAACCCCCCCCCAACTCTTCAAAGACCTAAACCTACTCACTGTTCAGAACATCCATACTTACTACTCTGCTATCTACATTTATAGAACCATAAATACCAACTTTAACCCTGAACTAAAACACTTTCTTGACAGTTGTGACAGGACCCATAGACATAATACCAGACACAAACATCTCTTTGACATTCCCCGTGTCCGACTAAATCTATACAAAAATTCAATGTACATAAAGGGGCCTAAAATCTGGAACTCCCTGCCTGAAAACTCTAGAACTGCAGACACAACCTCCATTTTCAAAAGCAACGTTAAAAAACATCTTATCTCGCTTACGCACCCAACCGGTAGCTAACTACATGAAAACTACTTTATCTTGCACATATCCACAGCAAAATACACTTATTGATATCTGTGATTCCCCTTAATTTGCACATGACTGTAAACAAAATTCTAATACAACTATTGCTTCATAGTTCTTAAGCTAGTCATAAGTTTGCCTAAGACACTCCAATATAGAAACTGTATCATGCCAACATAGCACCATTTCCATTAATATATAAACTAATTGTTAAATTCTTAAATTTTTAAACTACCTCAATTTTGTAAACCTAGATAATCACTACAATTACCTAACCTTAATATCAATATAATCATTGTGTCACTATAGAGTAAGGTCTAATATAAAACTGCCTGAAATGCCAAGGCATACCTAGGCGTATTATTGGCCTTCTTGTAATAACTGTAATAATTGTAATATTTGTAATACCTATTTCATAAAATGTATATATAACATAATATGTAAACCCACTTTGTAATATTATCAGAAATAAAGTTGATTATGATTATGATTAAGATCGGGGAAGAGCAAAGAAGACCGCAGACAGTACAGTTTAGGGGGGCCAAAGATTGCAAACCTCACTCAAGAAAAAGGGTCTGGGGGTGATATTATACCGAGCACATCTGAAGCGCACAGCAACCAAATAACTGGTGCAGTATTTGGGCGATTAGCAAACCTAAGAATAGTGTTCCGACACCTCAGTAAGGAATCATTCAGGACTCTGTAAACTGTGTATGTCAGGCCCATACTTGAGTATGTAGCACCAGTCTGGAACCCACACCTAGTCAAGCATGTCAAGAAATTAGAGAAAGTGCAGAGGTTTGCTAGTTCCGAAGCTAAGGGGTATGTCCTACGAGGAGAGGTTAAGGGAAATCGACCTGACGACACTGGAGGACAGGAGAGATAGGGATGATATAATAAAAAACATATAAAATGCTGAGAGGAATTGACAAGGTGGACAGAGACAGGATGTTCCGGAGATGAGACACAGCAACAAGGGGTCACAATTGGAAGTTGAAGACTCAGACGAGTTACAGGGATGTTAGGAAGTATTTTTTTAGTCATAAAGTTGTCAGGAAGTGGAATAGTCTGACAAGTGATGTAGTGGAGGCAGGAATCATACATAGTTTTTTAAAGATGAGTGATAAAGCTCATGGAGCAGGGAGAGAGAGGACCTAGTGGCGACCAGTGAAGAGGCGGGACCAGGAGCTATGACTCGACCCCTGCAACCACAAATGTCAACACACACACACACACACACGTATAATGAATCATGTTTCAGGTAATGTTCTTTTATTTCCTTTTCAGAATGTTGAATGAGAGTGAGAATCGTGTTCTAAGTACAGCCTCTTGGTTCCTACGTAACCTGTGTCTGCCACAGCAGCTTCCCGTTGACCTGAGTCAGATGGTGAGGTGTGTGCCAACCATGTGTGACCTCATCTTCCACAGGGATGCCCAGGTGGTAGAGAACGCTTGCCTGGCACTCACTAATCTGGCCACAACACACAAACACCAACTACAAGCTGCCCTCTGCCCTGAATTCTACCCTAAACTTCTTCAGTTTCGTAAGTGAGTAGTGCAGAGAGCCTTCTGCTTTACTATCCTTGACTTACACGTATAGATATTACACGATAGTTCTTAATCTAGATAGAAGCAGATAGTTCTTTTCAGCAGACAGCCTCAGTGTGGACAGCCAAATGCTCTTATATCTGTCTTCCATGTACTCCCATGTACTCATATGTACTCCCAGAACTAGTTTCCATGTCAAAGCTTTCTATTGGACAACGTCTCGCTATACTTTGAGCGAAACGTTTCAATTTTTTTCTTTAGTCAGTGTACATGTGAACCATTTTAATATGTGGTTCATTTACAATGTCCTTACTTACCCTTGGTCCACACAGGTTGAACCCTGGCAGGAAAGTAGTAACCAAACTTGTCAACGTGTTGAAGAAACTGCAGCCACCAATTAATGAAAACAATAAGGTACGATTGTAGATAAATGATTCAGAGAGCCGACAAGTTGATAAATTAGACACATATGTAACACTTGGGTATCTTTATTGAGGAAAGATTCTTATCAAATTGATGGACTGAAAACATCGACTCCAGGCTGAGGGACTGATTACCTCAAACTCCTTGTGATCTTCAATCATTCTTCTCTGTATTAGACTGATGAAGCCACTGTATGGAGAAACGTTTCCACAATAAAGATACCCCAGTGTTACACATGTAAACATACCACGGGTGGGGTTAGAACCCGCGATCAGAGACTCTCAAAACTTATTACGATTTCGTGAGTCATGGTACACATGTGTCTAATTTATTAACGTACTATTAGTAAAGTAAAGTAAAGTAAATTTTATTTCGTTGCAGACTGCAGATTACATAGGTATTGGTAGTTACAATGTAAATTGAGTGCAAGGAGAGCCACTGACATGCCATGTCATTAGGGGCAGCTTATTCTAGTAACTTAAAGACTATGTACTTAATATTAGAGAAATTTATTGAGTTTATTCTAGTTAAAAATTGTTTTCAAAATTACAATATGATGAAATTTTACTGTTTAAATTATTATATAATGATATTAGATTATTACAGTAATGGTAATATGGAATTGAGATTATCTTAAGGAAAATAACATTGAGCATTTTTGACATTAACTTATAATATGAGTATTTAGTTTTGATTGAGTAGGGGGTAACATAATAGTAACATATTATTAAAAATTGAGATTATCGTATAGGAAAGTAATAATGAGCATTTTTCAGAGTAGTTTATAGTATGATCATTTAGTTTTGGGTGAGTAGGTGGTTTTTGAGTTGAGTCTTAAATTGATTTTCAGACAAGATTATCTTAATATTTACTGGTAGTGAATTCCAGATTCTGGGGCCCTTTATGTGCATAGAATTTTTACATAGGTTGATATGAACACGGGGTATATCAAAAAGTGATCTGTGTCTTGTGTTGTGGTCATTGTTTATATATTTGTCAGTACACCCTCTCAGTCAGATATACTTGTCAGTACACCCTCTCAGTCAGATATACTTGTCAGTACACCCTCTCAGTCAGATATACTTGTCAGTACACCCTCTCAGTCAGATATACTTGTCAGTACACCCTCTCAGTCAGATATACTTGTCAGTACACCCTCTCAGTCAGATATACTTGTCAGTACACCCTCTCAGTCAGATATACTTGTCAGTACACCTCTCAGTCAGATATACTTGTCAGTACACCCTCTCAGTCAGATATACTTGTCAGTACACCCTCTCAGTCAGATATACTTGTCAGTACACCTCTCAGTCAGATATACTTGTCAGTACACCCTCTCAGTCAGATATACTTGTCAGTACACCCTCTCAGTCAGATATACTTGTCAGTACACCCTCTCAGTCAGATATACTTGTCAGTACACCCTCTCAGTCAGATATACTTGTCAGTACACCCTCTCAGTCAGATATACTTGTCAGTACACCCTCTCAGTCAGATATACAGATTATATTTTATTTAAAAAGGTAATTGGAGCGGTGGGTGTCTTCCCTGGGAGGGGGCCGTCAACACTATCAATACCAAGGAAGACTCCTCTTGCTAAAACCATCAAAAAATCCACCTTAAAAAGATACATCTGTCCATTCTCCTGGGATGTTACTACCAGGAGTATGTCGAAGAGGCTTAGAGATGCTTCAGGTACTCGAAACGGCGCCCCACTAAGGAGGGTCATCAGAACGCGAGTTTCAACAAAGAAACTGATGTTAGGGACTCCTGGTCAGTCACCCTCATGCAGCGTTCAGAAGGTATGACGTCTTGGTGGATTTTAATGGCTTTACTGAGGATAATAGTGAATAAATACACACAGGCAGAGCTTTATCAAACCATGTTTCACACAATGTAGAGTTTTATCAAGTCATGGCTTGATAAAACTCTACACAGCACTACGGTGCTCTTCACCAACTCCAAGGCTGAGGGACTGATTACCTCATCTTTTGTATATAGTTTTACTATATTTCAATAATGTCCTTGAATTTGTATTAATAAAGCCACTGGAGGGCGAAACGTCTACAATAAAGATACCCAGATGTTGTACATGTGTCTAATTTTCATATTGTCTGTATTGTATACCATTCATGTACAGCTAACTATACGTTCACAGCATGTGGTACCAATCCCTCCAGTATCTTCCAGGTGTATATTATCATGTATCTTTCTCGCCTACGTTCTAAGGAATACAGTTCTAGGCACTTCAAGCACTCTCAGTAATTTAGATCTTTGACTGGCCCTTAACAACCCCAATACCGACAACGACCGGGGACTGTTTTTTTTTTTTTTTTGTTTCCGGATTTAAGTAATATATGTTTACCTTATTCCCGGGAAACAGGGAGAAATACGATGCAAGCTGTGGTGGGCTTTAAAAAAACAATAATACCAACAACAGCAAGGACCCCAATGGAGATATCAAGGACCCCATTGGAGATATCAAGGACCCCAATGGAGATATCAAGGACCCCAATGGAGATATCAAGGACCCCAATGGACATATCAAGGACCCCAATGGAGATATCAAGGACCCCAATGGAGATATCAAGGACCCCAATGGAGATATCAAGGACCCCAATGGAGATATCAAGGACCCCAATGGAGATATCAAGGACCCCAATGGAGATATCAAGGACCCCAATGGAGATATCAAGGACCCCAATGGAGATATCAAGGACCCCAATGGAGATATCAAGGACCCCAATGGAATATCAAGGACCCCAATGGAGATATCAAGGACCCCAATGGAGATATCAAGGACCCCAATGGAGATATCAAGGACCCCAATGGAGATATCAAGGACCCCAATGGAGATATCAAGGACCCCAATGGAGATATCAAGGATCCCAATGGACATATCAAGGACCCCAATGGACATATCAAGGACCCCAATGGAGATATCAAGGACCCCCAATGAAAATAAGTTACTTTGTCTGACTTTTTTTGGGCTACCTAAAGTAATTTACTCTATGTACGATGACTGAACTTATCTATACCTGTGTTTAGCGCTTAGTTATGGTGATTATAATAATAATAATAATGTGTACCTGTGCCAGACTTACTTAACGACGCCGATTTCGTCTCCGGGTGCCGCCGAAAAGCCGGGTTCGATACGGCGCCGTCTCCCAGCGACCATATAAACCACCAACAAGAAGAAACCAAAACCCTGGAAGCTCAGAAACTGCTGGAAGGACAACGTTTCAACCGTTTTAGATAAGAGTTTCTCGGCGATGTAATGATAGTTATGTCATAATGATAACAATGTAATGATAGTTATGTCATAATGATAACGAAGAGGTCAGATGGCTTAGAAATGTGGCGAATTCTCGCGAGGTATGACAAACTTATTTTTTTTTTTTTTTTTTTTGGGGGGAGGGTTATTTCCAAGAATTGCTCGGTTTGACCCCAGCTGGGAAACCCTTGTGGGTTTAGCGCTCGGTTTTAGTTATAACCCCCCCTCGAGGGAGGTTCATTGACGCTGGTGAGCGGGCTCTTGATCTAGGTAATTGGATCTGTGCTCCGGTTCCCTGAATACCATCCATCCCCCTCCCCACACAGGCGCTGTATAGTCCCTACGGGTTTAGCGCTTCCATGATTATAATAATTATATAATCTTGGGATAGGATCATATATTAGTATTAAGCCACACTACCTGACTTTCCTGGGTCAGGGAATAGTGGGGATACCACCACTTGTATACAGTAGTGGGGATACCACCACTTGTATACAGTAGTGGGGATACCACCACTTGTATACAGTAGTGGGGATACCACCACTTGTATACAGTAGTGGGGATACCACCACTTGTATACAGTAGTGGGGATACCACCACTTGTATACAGTAGTGGGGATACCACCACTTGTATACAGTAGTGGGGATACCACCACTTGTATACAGTAGTGGGGATACCACCACTTGTATACAGAAGTGGGGATTCCACCACTTGATACAGTAGTGGGGATACCACCACTTGTATACAGTAGTGGGGATACCACCACTTGTATACAGTAGTGGGGATACCACCACTTGTATACAGTAGTGGGGATACCACCACTTGTATACAGTAGTGGGGATACCACCACTTGTATACAGTAGTGGGGATACCACCACTTGTATACAGTAGTGGGGATACCACCACTTGTATACAGTAGTGGGGATACCACCACTTGTATACAGAAGTGGGGATTCCACCACTTGTATACTGTAGTGGTATACCACCACTTGTATACAGTAGTGGGGATACCACTTGTATACAGTAGTGGTATACCACCACTTGTATACAGTAGTGGGGATACCACTTGTATACAGTAGTGGTATACCACCGTTTGTATACAGTAGTGGGGATACCACTTGTATACAGTAGTGGGGATACCACTTGTATACAGTAGTGGGGATAATACCACTTGTATACAGTAGTGGGAATAATACCACTTGTATACAGTAGTGGGGATAATACCACTTGTATACAGTAGTGGGGATACCATCACTTGTATACAGTAGTGGCATACCACCACATGTATACAGTAGTGGCATACCACCACATGTAAGTAAGTTTATTCAGGTATACACAAATACAGTTACATAGATTATCATACATAGCAGCATATGTGTAGAGAACCTGGGATAACCCAAAAAGTCAGACAGTGACTTATGACTTATTTCCATTGAGGTAGTGGTATACCACCACATGTATACAGTAGTGAGGATACCATCACTTGTATAGAGCAGTGGTATACCACCACATGTATACAGTAGTGGTATACCATCACTTGTATAGAGTAGTGGTATACCACCACTTGTATACAGTAGTGGTATACCACCACATGTATACAGTAGTGGTATACCACATGTATACAGTAATGGTATACCACCACATGTATACAGTAGTGGTATACCACATGTATACAGTAGTAGTATACCACCACTTGTACATAGTAGTGGTATACCATCACTTGTATAGAGTAGTGGTATACCATCACTTGTATAGAGTAGTGGTATACCATCACTTGTATAGAGTAGTGGTATACCACCACTTGTATACAGTAGTGGTATACCACCACATGTATACAGTAGTGGTATACCACATGTATACAGTAATGGTATACCACCACATGTATACAGTAGTGGTATACCACATGTATACAGTAGTAGTATACCACCACTTGTACATAGTAGTGGTATACCATCACTTGTATAGAGTAGTGGTATACCATCACTTGTATAGAGTAGTGGTATACCATCACTTGTATAGAGTAGTGGTATACCACCACTTGTATACAGTAGTGGGGATATCATCACTTGTATACATTAGTGGGGATACCATCACTTGTATACAGTAGTGGTATACCACCACATGCATACAGCAGTGGTATACCACCATATGTATGCAGTAGTGGTATTACACCACATGTATACAGTAGTGGTATACCACCACATGTATACAGTAGTGGTATACCATCACTTGTATAGAGTAGTGGTATACCACCACTTTTATACAGTAGTGGGGATACCATCACTTGTATACAGTAGTGGAGATACCATCACTTGTATACAGTAGTGGTATACCACCACATGTATACAATAGTGGTATACCACCACATGTATACAGTAGTGGAATACCACCACATGTATACAGTAGTGGTATACCACCACTTGTATAATAATAATAATAATAATAATAATAATAATAATAATAATAATATTTATTTAGACATGGTACAATGATACATAGGTATGAATGAGATGTACATGCCAAAAGCCCCTAATATGCTGTGCATTGCGGGCATTCTTAGGACTATTTAATAGTAGACTACATGGTAAAAAAATTATGGTTGATAATTTATAAAGTAAGTATAATTGTGTATCTAAGTTATAAAGTTTGAATATAAGTTGAACATAATAATTTATTAATTGTAGCAATGCAACTAATTAAGTGAGATAACAGTTTAAAACAATTAATTGCATTGCAGTTACAGTTTTATGTGGTCATTATAATGTAAATGTTATAGAAACAGTTAGCTTAGTGTGTATTATTCATAACAGGTTTTTACATTTAAGGGATTAATCAGGTTTTTACATTTAAGTGATTATTCTACTTTGTTGGGAATCTTTGATATTGGGTGAGAAGGTGTTTTTTTAGCATCGTTTTGAATTGGGGTACAGGCAGGGGTTCTTTGGCAATAACAGGTAATGAATTCCAAATTTTCGTGCCTTTTATATGCATTGAGTTTTTACATAGTGTTAGATGGACACGGGGAACATCGAGGAGTGATCTGTGTCTAGTGTTATGGTCATGTGTCCTGTTAAAATTGGTAAGGAGAAGTTTGAGTGGTGGGTTAATATTTGCATAGAGTGTTCTATGTATGTAATAGGCACAGTAAAAGTATGAATGTCTTGTATGGTGAGTAAGTTTAGGTTTTTGAATATTGGTGGAGTATGTTGTCTGGAGTGTGAATTTGTTACAGTAGTGGTATACCATCACTTGTATACAGTAGTGGTATACCATCATTTGTATACAGTAGTGGTATACCACATGTATACAGTAGTGGTATTCCACATGTATACAGTAGTGGTATACCACATGTATACAGTAGTGGTATACCACATGTATACAGTAGTGGTATACCACATGTATACAGTAGTGGTATACCACATGCATACAGTAATGATATACCACATGCATACAGTAGTGGTATACCACATGTATACAGCAGTGGTATACCACATGTATACAGTAGTGGTATACCACAAGTATACAGTAGTGGTATTCCACATGTATACATTAGTGGTATACCACATGTATACAGTAGTGGTATACCACATGTATATAGTAGTGGTATACCACATGTATACAGTAGTGGTATACCACATGTATACAGTAGTGGTATACCATCACTTGCATACAATAGTGGGGATACCACCACTTGTATCCAGTAGCAGGTATCGCACCATTATCATCACTTATTCAGTCATTTATTTCCCTTAATGTTTCCAGAGATGACAAAGATAATGCACAAAACTCATGCGTGTTTCTTCCGACAGATTCGTTAAAGTGTGCGAAGTCAGAGTCATCCCTCACATCCAGGTCGTCTGGAATGTGGTCCTTGTCATATTCCACCAGCAATCTCAAATTCACGAACAAATCCGATATTTCAATTTCCACGGAGGTTTCCGCATATCTAAACCCATCCCAGAAAACATCGAAATCATTTTATCTTGGATTGTAATTGAAAATTTTGTGTGTATTAAGAGCAGAATGAAGATAGCATAGTTGTAGGTCATAATGGTGACAGGTATGTGGACAAAAATATAGTACAGTTGCTACTTGACTTACAATTGTGTTACGTTCTGACAGACCCTTGATAAGTCGAAAATATTATTATGATATGCTAAATAAGTAAATAAATAACTACTGTCACTGAATAAGTAAATGAACAAATAATTACTGTAACTAACTAAATACAGTGGTACCTCTACTTACGAGCAAAATTAATTCCAGTCGGCTATTCAAGTGCCATTCGAAGGAATTTTTTCCCATAAGAAATAATGAAAATTAGGTTAATCCATTTCAGACCCCCAAAAATACACTTACAAAAGCACCTACAAAAATACACTTACATAATTGTTCGAGTTGGGAGCTGCTCGTAAGTAGAGGTACCACTGTTGTAATCACTACTGGAGAATAATTTTAAAGTGTAATCAATGTGTGGTATTGTATAAAAAATTTACTGCATCAATTAAAAGCAATGTTGCACTGGGCACAAGGAGAATGAACACTTTAACTCTTAGTTCAATTAAAGAAAACTAATGAAAATGAGTATAATGAATATTACTTTACTTTAAATATGAAGGTTAAGAGTGAATTTGTTCAAGGAATTATTGATAAGATTAACACAAAGACAATAATACACAAACTGAAATAAAAATAAAAACTTACAGTTTTGCAGAAGAATACACAACACAACAAGATTCAGTCTGGCGTTTGGCCAGTACTCTAATTCTCACGGCCTTGGAACCCTCTAACCCAGATGGCTTTTTGTACAATAAGCCACGGAATGGTGAATATCACTCTGACAAGCGTCCAACTTGTAGCACAGAGCGATTGGAGACAATACTTCAAGGAACTGGCTTTGCTGAAGAAACGACTGGCTTACTTGTATGTCTGGCTTTCTGGAAGAGGCTGGCTTAGCTCTCTGGACTGGTGGACCTGAATGCTGTTACTTGCACACAGCAGTGAAGAATTGGATGGATGGCAGGAGACACTGGATGACTGTTGGCTGGCTTAGGCTCTATCCCATAAACTGGCTTACTTGGTGGCTTAATTGCAAAACCCAGATCAACTCTTCGGAGGTTTACTTGCAATTAGAAGCCAGAAGACTGGAGACACTGTTTCAGAAGAGTCTTGGATGACGTCACGGGTGAGGGAAGGTGAGTCGCTGGCGACGGTTGATATTGACGCCCGCGGCGGCACACTCTCACACCGGCTTCTTCTTCTCATCAAATCTGCTCAGATTACACAAAATCTACGCCCACAAGCTGTCACCATTTGTGTTGTGGGGGTTCTTTGCATAGATTTGGTAATATAATTAAAGATTAGCTTGGTTGTTGGTAGCGTTTAATGAGGCGTTAGATATATGGGAGCTGAGAGCCTATGCCTACGTCCGCCTGCTATGCCTATCCGAGTGGAACTGCACTGCTGCGCCCGCACGGCACTGGGGCATTCAAAAGGCAGGCCTATGATTGGCTAATGCCAGATCACATGGGCAGAGGTTGGTGATCACGTGAACAGCCATGGTGCAGCCGTTAGAAATAAGAACCGTACACTGGAACGGATTATGACCGAACCTCGGGGGTCCACTGTACATGCAATGTATATATACAGCCTCTCCTCACTTAGCGACGTACTCGTTTACTGACGCCTTGGACTTATGACGGGCTCTGTGACCAGTACAGTGGACCCCCGAGTTACGAGCACCTCGGAAATCGTACAATTATGTAAGTGTAATATTGTAAGTGCTTTTGTAAGTGTATTTTTGGGGGTCTGAAATGGACTAACCTATACTTAGCCTATACAGTGGTCCCCCGAGTAACGAAAAAACTTCATCCCAGAAGCCTGCTCAAGTGCCATTACCGAACGCATTTACTCCCTTAAGGAATAGTGTCACGTAGGTTAGTGTATTTCAGGCCCCCAAAAATACACTTCCACAAGCACTTACAATATTATACAGTGGTACCTCGAGTTACGATATTTTTTCATTCGAGAATGCTGTTCAAGTGCCATTACCAAACGAATTTATCCCCATAAGGAATAATGTAAAATAGACTAGTCCTTTTACACCCCCAAAAATATACCTACAAAAGCATTTAAAAAAATAAACTTACATAAAAGGGCGATTTTAGGGACCATCGTAACTCGAGGTACCACTGTACTTACATAATTGTACGATTTCCGGGGTGTTCGTTACTCAGGGGACCACTGTACTTAGTCCCTTTCAAATTAGGCGGCACTACGGTGCTGCCATCTATAGGCCTATCAAGGTCAGGCTGGCCTGCCATGTTTCTTCTTCACTCTGGCGGCCTACCTCACCGAAGCAGGTTCTACCCTAGCTGGTTTCCGGTCCCCTCACACGCTCTGCATCCGTGTACACTTGCCCTATTCGACAATAAATCCAAGCCTAGTCTACGGCCGTATCACTTCACCTATGCTACCATTTTACTGCACGATATCCAACGAAGTAAGGCAAGATAAATAATAACACTTGACATTATTCCTTAAGGGAGAAAATTCGTTCGGTAATGGCACTTGAGCAGCCTTCTGGAATGAATTATGCTCGTAACTCAGGGGTCCACTGTATTTATACCTAAATACAGTGGAACCCCGAGTTTTGGCCGTAATCCTTTCGAGGAGCAAGGCCTAAACTCGAAACGGCCAAAAGTCGAAGTAATGTTTCCCATAAGAAATAATGTAAATACAATTAATCCGTTCCAGACCCACAAAAATATTCACAAAAAATACATTTTTTAACCCTTTGACTGTCGCAACCCTCAATCCTGAGTGCTCTCCTGTTGTCGCAAAATTTAAAAAAAAAAATTATTTTTTCTTATGAAATGATAGAGAATCGTTTCCAGATGGTAAAGATACCAAAAGTTTGAAATTCGATTGAAAACTCACGGAATTACGCTCTCGCGAAGTTAGTGATCTCAGCAATATATACGCATCGGCAATTTCGCCGACTTTGAGCCCTATTTTCGGTAAATTCCATTGTTTCAGTTGACCAAACTCATAGATATTTCTTTAGAACTCCATTTGTTCTATCGATTGAGTACAAGAAACCACCAATTTATCGATTTCAACTACCCAATAAAGTGATCAGAAATTGGCAATTTGGCCAATTTCATTCAAAATAAAAAAGTTGTCAATTTCAAAATAGGGTCCAGAATAAACAATGCAGACATTCCTGGCACTAAAATAAGATGTTATCTGTTCATTAGTCACGTCTTTAGGCCCCTCTTATATTACTTTTGCTTTCTATTTTGATTTTTTATTCACATAAAAAATAGAAGATTTACCGTTATGCAGACTATTGCATTATTGTAAAAATGGTATAAATAATATCAGTGCACTTGTGAAAGAATATTAGACTCACCAATTGATGTGTATTGGACGCGTGGCGTGATTTGTTTACTCTTGAACATTTGCAAAAATCGAACATTTCTCCTACTTTGAGCTCAATTTCAAGGTCTTTTTCATTATAAAACTAATCAAAACCATCTATATTTCTGTAGTATGTTGTCCATTCTATCAAATGAGACCATAAAAAAGAGAATACAACCATAAATACTATATGAAAATACACCTCGAAGTCGGCGTTTTAATCCAAAAAAATGGTCGGAGTTTTTTTTCTCTCATTATGTACTGCGTGCTGCAGGATTTTTTTTATACTGCGCACACTGACCACACAGACCCATTCTCTCATATGTGGGCCTACCAGCTTTCTCCCGTTTGATTTGAAACCGCTAGAATTTAGGCGTATTGATACGTCCGAAACAGTGGCTCGTAAGATGTATAAATACGACCGAAACAGTCAGAGGGTTAAAGAATAACTATAATTTTACATACACACAACACAGATAAATACATACAGTAATAAATTAGTAATACAATAGATTAATAAATATTTAAATAAACATTTACTTACCTTTATTGAAGACTGTTGCTGGCATCTGGAAGATAGGGAGGAGGAGAGAGGGAGGACTTATTGTTTGGAAGGGGAATCCCCTTCCATAAAGACTTAGGTAACAAGTCCTTATCTGGGGTTACTTCCCTTCTTTGTCTTTTAATGCCACTAGGACCAGCTTGACACTTTTCAGGTTGCTTGTTCTATCTAGGCTGGAATATTGCTGCACACTAACTGCACCTTTCAAGGCAGGTGAAATTGCTGACCTAGAAAATGTGCAGAGAACCTTCATGGCACGCATAACTGTGATAAACCACCTCAATTACTGGGAACGTTTGAAGTTCCTAAACCTGTACTCCCTAGACCACAGGCGGGAGAGATGCATTATTATATACACATGGAAAATTCTCGAGGGATTAGTACCAAACTTGCACACGAGAGTCACTCCCTACGAAAGCAAAAGATTCGGCAGGCGATGTAACATCCCCCCAATGAAAAGCAGGGGTGCCACTAGCACGTTGAGAGACAACACAATAAGTGTCAGGGGGCCCAAGACTGTTCAACTGCCTCCCAGCATACATCAGGGGGATTACCAACAAACCCCTGGCTGTCTTCAAGCAGGCACTGGACAGGCACCTAAAGTCGGTACCTGACTAGCCAGGCTGTGGTTCGTACGTTGGACTGCGTTCAGCCAGCAGTAACAGCCTGGTTGATCAGGCTCTGATCCAACATGAGGCCTGGTCACAGACCGGGCCGCAGGGGCGTTGGCCCCTGGAACTCTCTCCAGGTAAACTCCAGAGTGCTCTGTTTCTGGCGCCTCTTTAAGATGTCCCTAAAATGGGACATTGTTTTCTTACTGAACATGTTGCAGAGATGGGTTGTTTCAGCTTGCTCAGGGTGGTATTTCTCCACAAAACTTTGCAACTCATTCCACTTTGCATACATGTCCTTAAGCACTGAAGAAGGCACCTCCTTCACTCCCTCTTCCTCCTCCTCCTGTGAAGTAAGTTCCTCAACTGTGGTCTGATGCTGTTCCAGATGAAGCTCTTGCAGCTCGTCAGTAGTTAGCTCTTCCCTGTGGTCCTGCACCAACTCTTCCACATCCTCGCCACTCACCTCCAACTTCATGGACTTACCCAATGCCACAATACCTTCCACATTCTGGCCACAAATTTCTCCAAGCAGAATTCAAAGTCCTGGAAGTCACTCCCTAGAAGCCTTACCTATAAGGCTTATGCAGTTGCAGATATTGAAGTGATTCCTCCAGAACTCTCCTGTCATCTGAGTGTCTGAGGTCACTTCAAAGCACCTTTCAAACACTGCTTTTGTGTAGTTTTTTGAAGTTAGAAATGACCTGCTGGTCCATGGGCTAGAGGAGAGGAGTGGTGTTAGGAGGCAAGAACTTCACTGTTATAAAACTGAAGTCCCTAGACAAGAGGTCTACCAAGTTTGGAGGATGAGCAGGAGCATTGTCTATTACCAGGAGGCACTTGAGTTCCGATTTATTTTCCAGGAGGTATTTTTTTCACACTGGGGCCAAACACTTCATGGATCCACTCTTTGAAAATTTGCCACGTGACCCATACCTTATTATTAGCTTTCCGCAAGACACACAATTTATTCTTAGTTGGAGTTTACCTGGAGAGGGTTTCGGGGGTCAACATCCCAGTGGCTCGGTCTGAGACCAGGCCTCATGGTGGATCAGGGTCTGATCAACCAGGCTGTTACTGACGCCCGTACGCAAACTGACGTACGAACCACAGCCCGGTTGGTCAGGTACTGACTTTAGGTGCCTGTCTAGTGCCCTCTTGAAGAAAGTCAGGGTCTATTGGTAATCTCCCTAATGTATGTTGGGAGGCAGTTGAATAGTCTTGGGCCCTGGACACTTATGGTATTGTCTCTCTGTGTACTCGTGGCGCCCCTGCTTTTCATCGGGGAAATGTTGCATCTCCTGCCAAGTCTTTTGCTTTCATAGGGAGTGATTTTCGTGTGTAGGTTTGGTACCAATCCCTCCAGGACCTTCCAAGTGTATATTATCATGTATCTTTCTTGCCTGCATTCCAGGGAATACAGATCAAGGACCTTCAACCATTCCCAGTAATTTAGGTGCTTTATCATACTTATGTGTGCTGTGAAAGTTCTTTGTACGCTCTCCATGTCTGCAATGTCGCCAGCCTTGAAGGGGGCCGTTAGTGTACAGCAGTATTCCAGCCTAGAGAGAACAAGTGATTTGAAGAGTGTCATAATGGGCTTGGTGTCCCTAGTTTTGAAGGTTCTCATTATACATCCTATCATTTTCGTAGCCGATGAGGTAGATACATTGTTGTGGTCTTTAACCCTTTAACTGTCCAAACGTAGATATACGTTTGTACGCGTACTGCTCCGAACGTAGATCTACGTTTTATTTTTCATTCCTTCAAATTTAGTGCAATAGGCCTGAGTCGCCTAGACATGAGAGAATGGGTCTGCGCCCTCAGTGTGCGCAGTATTAAAAAAATCTGGGACCACTTAGTACCTTGTGGGAGCACTAGTTCAATTGAGTGCCAGCTAGAGCAAATAATGTGGCAAACACCATGGATTCACTGATGTCATGTCGCATTAACACTCCCCTTATAAGAGGAAAGTAAAAATAGGTTCGATAAATACATGAGTGGCTGTGGGTGGGTGTGAGTTGGACCTGACTAGCTTGTGCTACTAGGTCTGATGCTGTGCTCCTTCCTTCAGAGGATGTGACCTGACTAGGTGGGTCATTGGTCTAAGCTGGGGGGTGACATGGACCTGCCTTGCATGGGCCAGTAGGCCTTCTGCAGTGTTCCTTCTTTTTTATGTTCTTATATATTCGGCAGGCTGGCTTTGGCTGTCTCTGTGTCTATATCTGTCTATATCTCTGTCTATATCTGTCTATATCTATCTGTCCTATATCTCTCTGTCTATATCTCTGTCTATCTATACAGTGGTACCTCGAGTTACGATATTTTTTCGTTCGAGAATGCTGTTCAAGTGCCATTACCAAACGAATTTATCCCCATAAGGAATAATGTAAAATAGACTAGTCCTTTTACACCCCCAAAAATATACTTACAAAAGCATTTAAAAAAATAAACTTACATAAAAGGGCGATTTTGGGGACCATCGTAACTCGAGGTACCACTGTATATATCTGTAATATCTCTCTCTCTCTCTCTCTCTCTCTCTCACATGTACACATAAGTACAGTTATTATACATAGTGTAAATTACCTAGGATAACCCAAAAATTCCAGGCAAAGTCCTATACAATGCTTGTAGATATAAAACATAATACGCATGGACTGGCAAGTAATACGCATTGTCACTTCTGCATCGTGTATAATACCTGTTGGCTTACGAGCCGCACTCAGACTGAGACAAGCAGATGGAAAGACACACACACACAGGCAGACGGAAAGACACACACAGGCAGATGGAAAGACAGATAAGCAGAGGCAAGACAGATAGACAGTGGAAACAAGGAGAGGGTTCCCTGCTCCCATTCATCAATGTCATTGGGCTGTCAGTGTTATCTGACTCTTGTCATAACACCATTCTTCAAGGAGTTTCATATACTCCAGGCACACACAGGCAGACAGAAAGACAGATAAGCAGAGCTAGACAGAGACATAGACAGATAGACAGAGGGACAGATAGATAGACAGATAGGCAGTGAAAACAAAGCGAGGGTTCCCTGCGCACATTCATTCATCAATGTCATTGGGCTGTCAGTGTTATCTGACACTTGTCGTAACACCATTGTCAAGGAGTTTCATATTTTACTCCAGGCACACATAGGCAGGCAAACAAAGACAGATAAGCAGAGCTAGACAGATAGATAGAAACACAGATAGACAGATAGATAGACAGATAGATAGACAGATAGATAGACAGATATATAGACAGATAGATAGACAGATAGATAGATAGACAGATAGATAAATAGATAGATAGACAGACAGATAGATAGACAGACAGATAGATAGACAGACAGATAGATAGATAGATAGACAGATACAGACTGAAAAAGCAAGGGTTCCTTGCACACATTCATTCATCAATGTCACTGCCTTATCAGTAGTTATCTGACAATTGTCATAACACCATTCTTCAAGGAGTTTCATATATACTCCAGGATGTCTAAAACATTGCTGGGACCTATAAATACTTTGTATATATTTATAGACAATAGTAAATGACCAAGGCAGGTGAAATTGTTCACCTGTTGGTGTCATTGTGACTATTTGAGTACTATTTCAGTACCTAATATTAGTGTTAGAACAAAGATTGGCTATGAAATCATAAGAACTATTATAAATTGTAATTATCAGAACATAAAAATTGTATAAATTAAAATAAAAACTAGAAAAAAAAGTATATCGGCATTACTTCTGCAAGCAGCAGGACTTGTTGTTGCCGTCAGGTGAGCATCCAGCACCAACTTGTCGGGCTTATATCTCGGTAAGGACTAGCCCTAAAAATTTTTTTTTAGCCTATCCTGTTTATAAAAATGCGCTCTTCATTTAAAAAAAAAAAATGATTTTTTTTTTTTTCAAAATATTCGGAGCAGTGCGCGAGTAAACGTAGATCTACGTGTGGACAGTTTAAGGGTTAAAGGCGAGATTCTTGATGACATTGTTTTTCTTGAACACTCTGGGATTTTCCGAGTGATACACCAGTAAAGGCTTCACTTTAACCCTTTGACTGTCGCAACCCATAATCCTGAAGTCTCCTGTTGTCGCAAAATTTAAAAAAAAAATGAAAAATATTTTTTCTTATGAAATGATAGAGAATCTTTTTCCGATGGTAATGACACCAAGAGTATGAAATTTGATGGAAAACTTACAGAATTACGCTCTCACAAAGTTAGTGATCTTGGCGATATATACCCATTGGCAATTTTGCCGAATTTGAGCCCTATTTTCGGCCAATTCCAGTGTTCCAGTCTACCGAACTCATAGCTATTTCTTTAGAACTCCATTTGTTCTATCGATTGAGTACAAGAAACCACCAATTTCCTGATTTCAACAACCCAATAAAGTGATCATAAATTGGCAATTTGATCAATTTCGTGCAAAATAAAAAAGTTGTCAATATCAAAATAGGGTCCAGAATAAACAATGCAGACATTCCTGGCACTAAAATAAGATGTTATCTGATCATTAGTCACGTCTTTAGGCCCCTCTTATATTACTTTTGCTTTCTATTTTGATTTTTTATTCACACAAAAAATAGAAGATATATTGTTATGCAGACTATTGCATTATTGTAAAAATGGTATAAATAATATCAGTGCACTTGTGAAATAATATTAGACTCACCAGTTGATGTGTATTGGAAGCGTGGCATGATTTGTTTACTCTTGAACATTGGCAAAAATCGAACATTTCCCTTACTTTGAGCTCAATTTCAAGGTCGTTTTCATCAGGAAACTAATCAAAATCATCTCTATTTCTGTAGTATGTTTTCCAGTCTATCAAATGAAACCATGAAAAAGAGAATACAACCATAAATACTATACGAAAATACACCTCAAAGTCGGCGTTTTAATCCAAAAACACTGTCAGAGTTTTTTTTTTTCTCATTATGCACTGCGTGCTGCAGGATTTTTTTTATACAGTGCACACTGACCACACAGACCGATTCTCTCATATGTGGGCTTACCAGCTTTCTCCCGCTTGATTTGAAGCCGCTAGAATTTTTGAGTATATACAGTATACATGTACATCCGAAACAGTGGCTCGTAAGATGTATATATACGACCAAAACAGTCAAAGGGTTAAAATCCCCAATAGCGTTAGCACAGAACAAAAGAGTTAGCCTGTCTTTCATAGGCTTGTGTCCTGGTAGTGCCTTTTCCTCCTGAGTAATGTAGGTCCTCTTTGGCATTTTCTTCCAAAACAGGCCTGTTTCGTCACAATTGAACACTTGTTGGGGTTTGAATTTTTCAGTCTCTACGTACCCCTTAAATTCCTGCACATATTTTTCAGCCGCCCGTTTGTCTGAACTGGCTGCCTCACCATGCCTTACAACACTGTGTAGGCCACTACACTTCTTAAATCTGTCAAACCAGCCTCTGCTGGCCTTAAAATCACTAAAATCAGCACTGGTTCTAGGCATTTTCTTAACATAAGAACATAAGAAAGGAGGAACACTGCAGCAGGCCTGTTGGCCCATACTAGGCAGATCCTTCACAATCCATCCCACTAACAGAATAATTGCCCAACCTAATTTTCAATTCTACCCAAGAAATAAGCTTTGAAGATTCTATTAACTCAAGTGCGAGTCCCACTCAAATCCAACCCCTCTCACTCATGAATTTATCCAACCTAAATTTGAAACTACCCAAGGTCATAGCTTCAATGACCCTACTAGGCAGACTGTTCCACTCATCAACTACCCTATTTCCAAACCAATATTTTCCTATATCCTTTCTAAATCTAAACTTATCCAATTTGAATCCATTATTGCGGGTTCTCTCTTGGAGAGATATCCTCAAGACCTTATTTATATCCCCTTATTAATACCCATCTTCCACTTATATACCTCGATCATGTCTCCCTCATTCTTCGTCTTACAAGTGAATGTAATTTAAGGGTCTTCAATCTTTCTTCATACGGAAGATTTCTAATGCTATGAATTAACTTTGTCATTCGTCGCTGAATGTTTTCTAACAAATTTATATCCATTCTGTAAAATGGAGACCAGAACTGAGCTGCATAATCTAGGTGAGGCCTTACTAATGATGTATAAAGCTGTAATATAACCGCTGGACTTCTGTTGCTTACACTTCTTGATATAAATCCCAGTAATCTATTTGCTTTATTTCTTACGCTTAGGCATTGCTGACTTGGTTTGAGGTTGCTGCTTACCATAACCCCCAGATCCTTTTCACATTCTGTACGGCTGAGTTCAACATTATTAAGCTGGTAGGTGCTAGGGTTATGAACATTCCGAGCTTTAGAACTTTGCATTTATCTACATTGAACTGCATCTGCCATTTTCTGACCAGGAATTGAGTTTGTCTAAATCTTCCTGAAGTTCCCTGACATCTACGTCTGAATCGATTATCCTACCTATCTTCGTGTCATCAGCGAATTTGCTCATATCACTAGTAATTCCCTCGTCAAGGTCATTTATATATATTATAAACAACAACGGGCCCAAAACCGATCCCTGTGGAACGCCACTTGTTACAGATCCCCACTCCGATTTAACCCCATTAATGCACACCCTCTGCTTCCTATTGGTGAGCCATGACTCGATCCATGAAAACACTTTTCCTCCAATGCCGTGAGCAGCCACTTTCTTTAACAGTCTCTGATGTGGTACTCTATCAAAAGCCTTACTAAAATCCAAATAAACAATATCGAATTCTTTATCATGATCAACTGCCTCAAAAGCCTTACTGAAAAAGTTAATAAATTAGTTAGGCAGAACGGCCCTGGTGAATCCATGTTGAGTATCATTAATCAAATTATGCCTATCGAGATGGCTTCTTATGTTATCAG
>WNWK01029702.1:0-24155 GCA_009830355.1 Cherax destructor
TACGAATCTCCTCTCAATAATGGTCCATTCCTTAGAGGTAGTTCTTACTTGGATTTTTGCAGAGAGAGAAATATTTTGCTTCTTGCAATATCTTGTATGGCTCTTTGTTCCCTTTGTACTTCTTTCTGTTAGGTATGACATCTTAGTTTGTGCTCTACTCCGTGATCTTCTCGGTTAAGGCTATTCTCCTCTGTTGCAACATAACTGTGTTTTTCAGCAATTCAGTAACCCGTTTTCTCCTGCTACTATCTCCTACGCTCTCTCTCTATATCTGATCTTCTTCAGGGTTTCTCAATGGTACAAGCTCATACATACCTTGTATGCTTCTGTATTCAGCTTCTAGGCACTGCTGGGGATTTAGGGTGCTCATGTCTGATTCCCATGATATGTCTGATAGCTCTTGGTTTATTTTTTCCCAGTCAATTCTATGGTTATTAAAATTAAACTTACTGAACATTCCGTCTCTAACATTAGTGTCACAGTTCCCTAACCCTGAGTTAATACTAGTTTGAACTTCTATGATGTTATGATCAGAGTATATTGTTTTTGTAACTGTTATGTTGAAATATTTCGTATCAGATCATCATTGTTAGTGAAGATGATGTCCTGTATATTCTCCAATCTTGTTGGCTCTATTATTTGCTGGTTTAATGTGAATTTGGTGCAAAATTTAATAGCTCATGTGTGGGCGAATTTTCGTCTGAGCTGACTCTTGGA
Source organism: Cherax destructor (assembly GCA_009830355.1). Taxonomy (NCBI): domain Eukaryota; kingdom Metazoa; phylum Arthropoda; class Malacostraca; order Decapoda; family Parastacidae; genus Cherax; species Cherax destructor. The sequence continues at coordinate 718 of WNWK01029702.1, forward strand.
GATAGCTATGATAGAGCATAATTTGCTACACTCCTCAATTTTAGGTACCTTAGGTTGAAATCCCCCAGGAACAAGATGTTTGGGGCAGGAGCTGGAAGATTTTCCAAACAGTGGCCGATTTTCAAAAGCTGTTCCTGAAATTGTTGGAAAGTTGCATCTGGACTCTTGTATACAACCACAATGACAAGGTTTTGGTTCTCGATCTTTATTGCCAAGACATCAACATCATTTGTGTTGTTTGGTAGTTCTGAGCATATCAGTGACTCTGTGATGTACAGGCAAACCCTTGCCTTTTGCCTGTATACTCTGTCGCATCTGTATAGGTTATAACCTGGGGTTCCTATTTCATTGTAAAAATCATAATTTATATGGGTTTCTGTGAAAACCGCAAACATTGCTTTTGTCTCTGTAAGCAGTCCTCGAATGAAATGTATTTTGTAATTCGTTGCTAGCTTTAGACCCTGTGTATTTGCAAAGATGAATATCGTGGGGGGGGGTCTATTTTTCCTGAAATTAATATCTGTTGTTTTGCAGTAGAGGTCACTGACTATGACTCCGCTCAAGAAGTGATTTGAATTGGTTTACGATTTCTGTCGTTTCCTCTCAGCTTTTTATCGTTACTGACGCTAAGAAAAAACTCTCTCTGGAGGGGTTGTTTCTATCCAGCGGCTTTCTATATAGTAGTATGTCATTAATATCAGCTAGGCCTGTATGTACCTTGTACATGTACTTGAAGAAATATAGATATACATATAATAATAATAATAATAATAATAATAATAATAATAATAATAATAATAATAATAATAATAATAATAATAAAAATAATAATAATAATAATATATAATATATTAATAATTAATATATTATTATTATTATTATTATTATTATTATTATTATTATTATTATTATTATTGTGTAAAATGATTTACACAATGACTAAAATGATTTACAGGAGGTGATCTGTACTTAGCTCAGAGGTGATCTGTACTTAGCTCAGTGAGGACGTGTCTAGGGTTCTCTGTGGACTGAACCACTTTTGCTCCGTGAAGTGAACCAAGATGCCGTCCATTGAGCAACTTTATCAGCAGCTTATGGAGGAATTGAGGGTAGCGAAGCTTGAGATTCGGCGATTGACGGAGGAAAACAAGAGGATTCGCAGAGTCCTCCTGTTTTGGTCCTCAGGTCAAGAAGGGAACCTGGGCAGTGGTCGACTTCATGGAACGAAGTTGAAGATCAAGAAAACGAATGGAGAGTAGAAAGAGTGAAGAAGAAAGAGACTGCTGTGGAAACTGTTGTGGAAACATCGAACGCCTTCTCCGTGCTACCCGATGAATGTGAGTCGACTACTGGGAACGTCACGACGAACGACACCAAGGAAGGTAAAACATTGTTGTTGTTGGGATAGCCAGGTTAGGTATATGGATAGGCATTCTGCTTGAAGGATAGAGTAGTAGACAGAGGGTTTGCTTTCCTGGAGCTGGGATGGAGGATATTAGTTTGGCTTGACAACATCATGAACGGTAATGGGATCAATCCTACATCTGCCTCAGTGCTGAGGCAATGATGTAGGCAAGCGTAGAAGTGAGATTTAGTTAGAAGGTACAGGACAGCAATAGACTAATTAGGAAGAAGGGGGGCCCTGTTATATGTGGCATTTTGCTAAGAAGGAGTGTTGAATGAATGGCTGTCCAGAGCGATTGGTATAAATTGCTGGCGGACAAACACTGTGGATATGCAGTCCCATTCATTGACAACTGGGACCACTTCTATGGCCGAAATGACATGTATGCCAGGATGGGTTCACTTATCCAGGGCAGGTGTAGAATTTCTCTCTAGCTCGGTTGAGGATGTTGTTAGGGCTTTAAACCAGGATTAGTTAGAGGTATGGGTTTAGAATGGTGAATAATGAGGGTCAAAATATTGATTCAGGCTTTGATATCATAAATCTCTAACAATAACAGTAATCGAGTAACACAGGGTAATAATAGTAACAGAATTTAAAACAAAAGCGAATATGAAAAGGTTCACAAGAAGATACATCTCAATGTATTTTACACTAACGTCGAAGCGCCAGAAATAAAATTAACGAATTACGTTTGGTAGCATGTGCTGGGAACTTCGATGTCATTGCAATAACTGAAACATGGTATAATATAAAGAGTCGGGATATGATTGCTGAGTGTCATATTCAGGGTTTAAGTTGTTTCATGTAGATAGATATAATGGGAAAGGGGGTGGAGTTGCATTATATGTAATGAGAAAATATAAATTGCCAGTATAAAAACAGGCATAAAAATAGATGGATCATTGACAGAATCTGCTTGGGTAGAGCTCTAGAAGGTCAAGAAAACTGATTCTAGGTGTAATATACCGATCTCCAGGCTTGGATCACGATAGAGGGAGACTTCTTTGGACGAAATTGTTAGGCTTCTAGACACAATAACGTAGTGATACTAGGGGATTTAACTTAGTCAAATTGACTGACCTCTTTGGATCAGTAATCTGGAGTCCAGTGACTTTATAGAAGTAGTTCAGGACTGTTTTTTGAAGCAGTGTGTGACGGAGCCTACCAGAGGTACAATTTGCCTGACCCAGTCTTGTCAAATGAAGAAACCCCCTGTAAATTAGATAGAGAACATAAAATATATGGCAAGAAAGAGAGTCATAACTAGCTTCAAAGGGAGACAGACTCAGCCAAATATTTAGTGCCAAACATTGTGGTCACCAAATTCTTTTTTACTTATATATTCAATATCGTGCCCAGGAACTGCCATATTTCGAGTTGGCCGTTGTGTCATGCCCACAGTCGGCCTTCCTTCCTCTCATAATCTTTCTTTCACATTCTTCCTTCCTTTTTCCTTCTTTCCTTCTTTGTATACGCTCTTATTTATGAATTTAAAGAAGAAAAAGTTCAAGACTGGCTTGAGCTATCCAAATAGAGGTGTGGAACTGCCGGTGAGCTATCGGCTCCCTCTGCCTGTTGCCAACAGCTAAACCATTTGTTTCCCAGCATTCTCATCTCCAAAAGACAAGAAATTTGTTAATGTACCTTCCTCACCCTCTCACTGCTTCGCCTGCTATAGTATTCATAGCTTCCATTCAGATAAGGGATATTGGCTGTGTGGGAGATGCTTGCAGAACTCACTCAGGTACAGCAGGCCAGTCCCACAAGAGTGCATCATTTCCACCAGGCTGCATATAAATGCTGCATGAGCACTGGCCCTGAGTGCAAAATATACAGGTCGCTACATTCATTTGGCCACCTGGAGCCTGAGAAATCTCGGGCGCCTGGTCGCCGTGCTCACCTGAGATCAGGCTCATCAGGTCTGATCAGTTACCGCTGGCCGCAAACCGACGCATGAACCATACCAGTTGGTCAGGTACCCAAAGCCTGCTCACACAGCCAGGGGTCTATTGGTAACAATTCCTTGCAAGGCTGGAGGCAGCCACCAGCTCCACTTTTTCAGCTCAATACCGTGGCCTCTCTCCCCTGCCATCTAGGAATGTTGTATCCTCCCGGAAATCCACATAGGAGTGACGTGGTACCAGAGTCTTCGCACATCATTTCTGCCTGCACTCAGGTAACCACCCTGTAATTCTGCGCCCACGGGGGCAGTGGTGCGAGCCTCAGGGAACAGGACTGCCTGATGGGGTCGCTAAGTGGCCAGCACTTCCAAAGCCCAGAGAACCAGAGAAATAGACCTTGCTTGGCATCTCTACTTTTACACATTCATCATTTAGCAGACTGGTGTAGGTACATGTCCTGAAGCAGAACACAACATCTCGAACCCTTTCAAATGCCGCCCATTGTATGGTTAGAATTTGTCGTATACTTCGATACATTTTTGGTTTCCTCGTTTTCCATATCTGAAGCAGCTCAGTTTCCTGTTACCACATTGTTTGAGTGCCCATCTCGAAGATTTGCTGATGTCCACTTGTCCAGTGCCTGATGGAGGAACAATACAGTAACTGGCAATCAAGCAGCGAATATCACAGAGCTATGGCTTAATATTCGTAAACAGAAACGAGGATGCACAACGGGAGCGGCACGTGTCTGTGCCGTGGTTGCCTGAGCTCATCGTTTACCACACTAATTCTTATTTGTCGGTCAGCCTGTTATTCTTCATTTATTTGCAGATATTACATTACGAAACAAGATATCTAAGCTTTGCAGCTGTATATTGCCATCAGGCTTGTTTATGTCGAGGACCTGTCATATGGTCCGGTAGATGGACAGGCAGGACCACAAAGCCTCAATTGATAGCACTGGCAATCTGTTTTCTGAACCCCTGAAAGATTTTTACACACAGGCCATTGTCCAAATTCTTTACCAGCCCACGTCACCTTTGTGGGAGGGGGCTTGTTGTTCGCCGTTTAAGTGTGTGGAGACCGTCCATGTCTCCTCTCTTCAGAATGCTGAAAGACAAGTATAGGCTTCTTGTGCTTGACAGTTCCCACGAAACTAGCCTGGGGCAGAGTGTGGCAACATTACGTCTTCGTCTGGAGCCAGATATTATCCAAGATTTGATTTCATCAGTTTTGAGTTCGCTCACTGTTGTCTACCTACCCAAATATTGCAGCCCATTAATATGAGGCAGTACTTGATTGTCATAGAAGCCTACACTTCAAACTTACATATGCACATAAAGAGCCCAGAGAGAAATACATAGGTCAGCAAACATTATTTACCCAAATATGTGTAATCTAATGTTGGATGAAAGGCGAGAAAGATTAGGAAGTCTGTGGTGAAAACCACTACATCTTCCACTCAAGCACACTTGCTCACTATACAATATTGACATACATCTTCACGAATTCTTGTTTGATAACTATTTTACCTAAATGAAGGAGAAGTAATGACACATACCAATGGTTTAAATCAGCCAAACGCAGTTCATCGCTTTTCTTTCATGCTGGACCAGACAGCTGTTGTCACATCTGATATGGTTTTTGAAGAATATCAGCAAAAAGTAGGCCAGGATGTGTGGACAACACATGGTTGTTTCAATATTTAGATTTGGGGTTGTAAAGAGTAATGCTATGTTAGGATAGGCGGGATTCACCATGGAGCACCAACAAAATGGGTTGACACAGTTACCCTTGCCGATGACACGGTGCTGGGTCGGGAGATTGTGGGAACAGCAAGGCGGACGAGTCTGGGAGTGCGTGTGGTTGTGCGAACACAGAGGCTGAGGGTGAACAACGATTAAATAAAGAAAATTGACACCACAGAGTTATAGGACAGGAAGAAGTAATGTTTTCAGCTAGTTTTGGGAGTTGACATCGCGATGGGTTTGCGAAGGCCAATCATGGCACTGATGAAAAGGGAGGGTGCGCTGAGGTCTCCACAGACGCTAACGCACCACTCACCTTTTCCTCATCAATCCCATGGTTAATCTCATCCTTCATAAACTCCATCCGCTGACATGTCAACTCCCAAATATCTGAAACATTTACTTCTTCCATAATCCCTCTCTCCAATGTGATATCCAATTTTTCTTTATTTAAATCATTTGATACCCTCATCACCTTACTCTTATCTATGTTCACTTTTAACTTTCTACCTTTACACACACTCCCAAACTCGTCCACTAACCTTTGCAACTGTTCTCTACAATCTCCCATTAGCACAGTATCATCAGCAAAAAGTAACTGTGTCAACTCCCATTTTGCATTTAATTCTCCATAATTTAATCCCACCCCTCTCCCCAACACCCTAGCATTTACTTCTTTTACAACCCCATCTATAAATATATTAAACAACCATGGTGACATTACACATCCCTGTCTAAGACCTACTTTTACTGATATTTTCTTCAAAACCATATAAGAATCACGTGTGATAGCCGGGCGGAGGGAAAACATTACACTTTCTCTGGTCCAACACCAGAGAAAACGTGTATGAATGTGCGTTTGGCTTGATTACTCCGCTTTTGTTTACAATTCTCGGCATGAATTATTCATTACTTCTCCCTTCATTTATGATTGCATCTAAAGGTAGTTTATAGAAACAAATTCAGTGAAAAAGGTATGTCAATGGTAATATGAGTGGGCCGCAGTGTAGGTAGCCGGTAGGTGTAGGTGGGCTACCTACACCGACTTCCTACAAATAAATACTACTCGCCTTTCATCCAACATTAAGATTACACATATTTTAAGGTAAATAATGTGTACTGTATATGTATTTCTCTCTGGGCTGCTTTAAATATTGCATATGTATTAAGTTTGGGATGGGGGAGCCAAGGCTACCTACACTTGACTTTCTACAAATAAGTACTACTTACCTCTCACCCTACATTAGTAAGACTGCAAATATTTAAGGTAAGGGTCGACAATCCAACTGAATTCTTTATGAACGAAACTCAAAATTTGGTCATCTCAAAAATCTTGGATAATATCCTAACTCCACAAGACTTTGAAAAGGCAATAAATGACATGCCCATGCACTCTGCCCCAGGCCCAGACTCATGGAACTTGTGTTCATCAAGAATTGCAAGAAGCCCCTATCGCATGCTTTCAGCATTCTATGAAGAGGGAACATGGACACAGGGGTCTCCCACACACTAAACACAACAGACATAGCCCCACTCCACAAAGGTGGCAATAAAGCAATTGCAAAGAACTACAGACCAATAGCACTAACATCCCATATCATAAAAATCTTTCAGAGGGTTCTAAGAAACAAGATTGCCAACCACCTAGATACCCATCAATTGCACAACCCAGGGCAACATGGGTTTAGAATAGGTTGCTCCTGCCTGTCCCATCTACCGGACCACTATGACAAGGTCCTGGATGTTGAGAGATAAACAAAATACAAATGTAGTATACATACTTTGCAAAAGCTTTCGACAAATGTGACCATGATGTAATATCACACAAAATGCGTGATGAAGGAATAACAGGAAAAGTTGGTAGATGGATCTATAACTTCCTGACAAATAGAATAGAGTAATAGTAAACAGTAAAGTCCCAGGCAGCCACAGTGAAAAGCTGTTCCACAAGGCACAGTACTCGCTCCCATTCTATTCCTCATCCTCATTTCTGACACAGATGTAAGCCATAGCTCTGTGTCTTCCTTTGCGGATTACTCGGATTGCCATGGCAGTGACCTCCATCGAAGACACCGCAAGACTCCAAGTGGACATCAACCAAATCTTCAAATGGGCCACTCAAAACAATGTGAAGTTCAACAAGGAGAAATTTCAACTACTCAGATATGGAAAACTTGAGGAAATTAAAAATGTATCAGGGTATACGACAAATTCTAACCATACAATAGAGCGAAAAAGAAATTTGAAGGACCTGGGAGTGATAATGTTAGAGGATCTCGCCTTCAAAGACCACAACAATGTACCTACCTCGTCTGCTAGGAAAATGATGGATAATGAGAACCTTCAAAACTAGAGATGCCAAGCCCATGATTCTCTTCAAATCTCTGGTTCTCTCTAGGCTGGAATACTGCTGTACACTTAACGGCCCCCTTCAAGGCAGGAGACATTGCAGACCTGGAGAGTGTACAAAGAACTTTCACTGCACACGTGTACGATAAGGCACCTAAATTACTGGGAATGGTTGAAGGTCTTGATCTGTATTCCCTGAAATGCAGGCAAGAGAGAGAAATGATAATATACACTTTGAAGGTCCTGGAGGGATTGGTACCAAACCTACACACGAAAATCACTCCCTATGAAAGCAAAAGACTCGGGAGATGCAACATTCCCTCGATGAAAAGCAGGGGGAAGGGGGCCACGAGTACATTGAGAGAACACAATAAGTGTCTGGGGAATAAGACTGTTCAACTGCCTCCCAGCATACATAAGGGTGATTACCAATAGACCCCTGGCTGTCTTGAATAGGCACTGGACAGGCACCTAAAGTCAGTACCTGACCAACTGGGCTGTGGTTCGTACGTCAGTTTGCGTGCGGCCAGCAGTAACAGCCTGGTTGATCAGACCCTGATCCACCATGAGGCCTGGTCTCAGACCGAGCCGCAGGGGCGTTGACCCCGAAACCCTCTCCAGGTAAACTCCAGGTAAGTAATGAATGTACGTACTGTGTATATATTTTACTTTTTATAAGTTAGTGTAAACTTGCCTGGCATTTATATGCATTTATAAGTGGAAAAATGGTGTTCTGCTTTCCGGCAATAGCCTGGAACCTAACCTGCTGTATAAGTGGGGCCCTACTGTACTTGAAACATCTTCCACATTGCTCCAATATCCACCCTATCATATGCTGAATGTGGAAGAAATATATGGAGGGAGTACTTATATGGAGAGTAAAAGAGGTTGAGTGGTGAGGGAGTGCAAGAGAGTTAATGAGTGGGGAAAGGTTTTATTAACAAATTTTCTTGAGAATAAGCAGCTTTGGAATGAAATAAAGTTGAGGGCCTAGGGAACAAATGGATTTAACTGTTAACAACAAGCAAGGGGAGCCATTAACCCTTAAACGGTCCACACATATATTTACGTTAGCTCGCCCAGTGCCCAGACTTTTTTTTTCTTCTTTAAATTCATAGAAATAAAAGAGCATATATATAGAAATCAGAAGGAAGGAAGAAAGGAAGGACGAGATGAAAGGAAGGAAGGAATGTAGAAAGAAAGGTTAGAAGGAATGTAGGAAGGAAGGAAGGTCGGAATGATGACTTAGACACAACAACCAGCTTCCAGAAGCATATAGCAGTTCTAGGCACGTGTCCAGTGAAGTATTATAGGATAAAAAAAAAAGAATTTGGTCAGTAGTTACCGAGATATGAGGCAGAGAAGTTGGCACTGGATGCTCGTCTGACAGCAACAGTGTGTCCTGCCGCTTGCAGAATCGTTGCCGATATACTTTTTTTTTTCACTTTTTTTATTTTATATAATTTTTATGTTCTCATAATCACAAAGAGAAGAAAAACTTTATAAAACTGGGTTGTTTGAATGTGCGTGGATGTAGTGCGGATGATAAGAAAGAGATGATTGCTGATGTTATGAATGAAAAGAAGTTGGATGTCCTGGCCATAAGCGAAACAAAGCTGAAGGGGGTAGGCGAATTTCAGTGGGGAGAAATAAATGGGATTGTCAGGAGTATCTGAGAGAGTTAAAGCTAAGGAAGGGGTAGCAATAATGTTGAAGGATCAGTAATGGAAGGAGAAGAGGGAATATAAATGTGTAAATTCAAGGATTATGTGGATTAAAATAAGGGTCGGATGCGAGAAGTGGGTCATAATAAGCGTGTATGCACCTGGAGAAGAGAGGAGTGTAGAGGAGAGATTGATTTTGGGAGATGTTAAGTGAATGTATAGGAACTTTTGAACCAAGTGAGAGAGTAATTGTGGTAGGGGACCTAAATGCTAAAGTAGGAGAAACATGTAGAGAGGGTGTGGTAGGTAAGTTTGGGGTGCCAGGTGTAAATGATAATGGGAGCCCTTTGATTGAACTTTGTATAGTAAGGGGTTTAGTTATAGGTAATACATATTTTAAGAAAAAGAGGATAAATAAGTATACAAGATATGATGTAGGGCGTAATGACAGTAGTTTGTTGGACTACGCATTGGTAGATAAAAGACTATTGAGTAGACTTCAGGATGTACATATTTATAGAGGGGTTACAGATATATCAGATCACTTTTTAGTTATAGCTACAGTGGGAGTAAAATGTAGATGGGATACAAGGAAAATAGAAGCAGTAAGTAAGAGAGGTGAAGGTTTATAAACTAAAAGAGGAGGTAGTTAGGGTAAGATATAAACAACTATTGGAGGATAGATGGGCTAGTGAGAGTGTAGGCAATGGGGTCGAAGATGTATGGGGTAGATTTAAAAATGTAGTGTTAGTGTTCAGCAGAAGTTTGTGGTTACAGGCGAGTGGGTGCGGGAGGGAAGAAGAGCGATTGGTGGAATGATGTAAACAGAGTAGTAAGGGAGAAAAAGTTAGCATATAAGAGGTTTTTACAAAGAAGTGTTGCAAGGAGGGAAGAGTATATGGAGAGAAAAAGAGAGGTTAAGAGTGTGGTGAAGCAATGTAAAAAGAGAGCAAATGAGAGTGGGTGAGATGTTATCAACAAATTTTGTTGAAAATAAGAAAAAAGGTTTGGAGTGAGATTAATAAGTTGAGGAAGCCTAGGGAACAAATGGATTTGACAGTTAAAAATAGGAGAGGAGAGTTATTAAATGGAGAGTTAGAGGTATCATGAAGATGGAGGGAATATTTTGAGAGTTGTTAAATGTTGATGAAGACAGGGAAGCTGTGATTTTGTGTATAGGGCAAGGAGGAATAACATCTTGTAGGAGTGTGGAAGAACCAGTTGTGAGTGTGAGGAAAGTTTGTGAGGCAGTGGGTAGAATGAAAGGGGGTAAGGCAGATGGGATAAAGATAGAAATGTTAAACGCAGGTGGGGATATAGTTTTGGAGTGGTTGGTGCTATTATTTAATAAATGTATGGAAGAGGGTAAGGTACCTAGGGATTGGCAGAAAGCGTGTATTGTTCCTTTGTATAAAGGCAAAGGGGACGAGTGCAAAAATTATAGGGGAATAAGTCTGTTCAGTGTACCTGGTAAAGTGTATTGTAGTTATTATTGAAAGAATTAGAGTAAGACAAGAGAGCAGGATAGCAGATGAACAAGGGGGCTTTAGGAAAGGTAGGGGGTGTGTAGACCAAGTGTTTACAGTGAAACATATAGGTGAACAGTATTTGGATAAGGGTAAAGAGATTTTTGTAGCATTTATGGATTTGGAAAAGGAGTATGATAGGGTGGATAGGGGGGCAATGTGGCAGATGTTGCAGGTGTATGGAATAGGAGGTAGGTTACTGAAAGCAGTGAAGAGTTTTTATGAGGATAGTGAGGCTCAGGTTAGTGTGTGTAGGAGGGAGGGGGACTATTTCCCAGTAAAAGTGGGCTTTAGACAAGGATGTGTGATGTCACCGTGGTTGTTCAATATATTTATAGATGGGGTTGTAAGAGAAGTGAATGCGAGGGTCTTGGCAAGAGGTGTGGGGTTAAAAGATAAAGAATCAAATACAAAGTGGGAGTTGTTACAGTTGCTTTTTGCTGATGACACTGTGCTTTTGGGAGATTCTGAAGAGAAGTTGCAGAGGTTGGTGGATGAATTTGGTAGGGTGTGTAAAAGAAGAAAATTGAAAGTGAATATAGGAAAGAGTAAGGTGATGAGGATAACAAAAAGATTAGTTGACGAAAGATTGGATATCAGATTGGAGGGAGAGTATGGAGGAGGTGAATGTATTCAGATATTTGGGAGTGGACATATCAGCAGATGGGTCTATGAAGGATGAGGTGAATCATAGAATTGATGAGGGGAAAAGGGTGAGTGGAGCACTTCGGAGTCTGTGGAGACAAAGAACTTTGTCCATGGAAGTAAGAAGGGGAATGTTTGAGAGTATAGTTATACCAACACTTGTATGGGTGTGAAGCATGGGTGATGAATGTTGCAATGAGGAGAAGGCTGGAGGCAGTGGAGATGTCATGTCTGAGGCCAATGTGTGGTGTGAATATAATGCAGAGAATTTGGAGTTTGGAAATTAGGAGGTGGTGTGGGATTACCAAAACTTATCCAGAGAGCTGAGGGGGGTTGTTGAGGTGGTTCGGACATGTAGAGAGAATGGAATGAGACAGAATGACTTCGAGAGTGTATAAATCTGTAGTGGAGGGAAGGCGGGGTAGGGGTCGGCCGAGGAAAGGTTGGAGGGGAGGGGTAAAGGAGGTTTTGTGTGCGAGGGGCTTGGACTTCCAGCAAGTATGTGTGAGCGTATTTGATAGGAGTGAATGGAGACAAATAGTTTTTAATACTTGACGTGCTGTTGGAGTGTGAGCAGGGTAACGTTTTGTGAAGGGATTCAGGGAAACCGGCAGGCCGGACTTGAGTCCTGGAGATGGGAAGTACAGTGTCTGCACTCTGAAGGAGGGTTGTTAATGTTGCAGTTTTATAACTGTAGTGTAAAGCACCCTTCTGGCAAGACAGTGATGGAGTGAATGATGAAAGTTTTTCTTTTTCGGTCCACCCTGCCTTGGTGGGAATCGGCCGATGTGTTAATAATAAAAAAAATAATCACAATTTATAGTAGTTCTTGTGATTTCATAGCCAATCTGTGTTCTGACACTAATATTAGGTACTGAAATTGTACTCAAATAATAATGATAGTGCATAAAAATAATAATAATGATAGTGCATAAAAATAATAATAATGATAGTGCATAAAAATAATAATAATGATAGTGCATAAAAATAATAATAATGATAGTGCATAAAAATAATAATAATGATAGTGCATAAAAATAATAATAATGATAGTGCATAAAAATAATAATAATGATAGTGCATAAAAATAATAATAATGATAGTGAATAATAAAAGTTCCCTTGAAGCATTGCTGCCTTAGATCATCTGATCTCCACTAATGACTGGTGACATTTCACGAAGGGTGAGCCGTAGTCTTATCTCTTCTTATCAGTCCAGTAATTACAGTGATGACATTTGAGAGTTTACACTGCTTCCTTTTATTTGTTAAGCAAACCTGTCTGTGTGTCTTTCTGTCTGCCTGTGTGTCGTCTCCTTTCTGTCTGCTTGTCTCGGAGAGTAACCCATGAACCAACTGGTATTACGCAGATCACAAGCACAGTATAACACTTTGTCTCGATTTTTTTTAGTTATCCTAGGTAATTTACACTATGTATAATTGTATTTATGTATGTGTTCCTTTGAGATAGAGAGACAGACAGAAAGATACAGACAGACAAAGAGATAGACAGCCAATCAGGTACCCAGCTGACCAGCCAGCTGCTGGCCAGCCAGGTGGCCTGCCAGCATCACTTTCCACTTCAAAGGGTCGTGTTAATATGACATGACATCAGTGAATCCTTGGTGTTTGCCGCAGTGTTTGCTCTAGCTGGCGCTCAATTTACCTGGTGCTCCCACAAGGTACTAAGTGGTCCAAGATTTTTCTAATATGGCACACACCAAGTGTTAAGACCCATTCTATGCTGACCAGGCATCTCGGGCCAATCGTGCCAAATTTGGAGGCAGGAAAAATAAAACGTAAAATTACGTTTGGGGCAGTAGCAGTACTAACGTATATATATGTTTTGACCGTTTAAGGGTTAAATGGGAGGTGGAGGTACTAGGGAGATTAGGGGAAAATATTTTGAGTTATTGTTGGAGAGGGAGACACTTGTTTCTTTCATTGGGCAGGTAGGTAAAATGCCCTTTTTGTTTGAGGAAGAGCCAGATGAGTGTGTGAGGCAGTAGGTAGAATAAAAGGTAGTAAAACTGCTGGGCTAGATGGGATTAAGGCAGAAATTTTAAAGCCAGTGGAAATGTAGTTTTGTAGTGGTTCATGCATTTATTTAACTCTTTCAGGGTTGAGAGGCCCTCTCCCAAACTCGTTCTCATTGTTGAAAATTTTTGGAAAAAATTTTATCTTATGAAATGATAATCTTTTTCCGATACTAATGACACCAAAATTATGAAATTTGATGGAAAACTAACGGAATTATGCTCTCATGAAGTTAGAGGTATTGACGATATTTACGCATCGGTGATTTCGCCTACTTTGATCCCTATTTTTGGCCAATTCCAATGTTTGTCTACTAAAATTTTAGCTATTTCGCTAGAATTCCATTTGTTCTATTAATTGAGTACAAGAAACGGCCAATTTACCGATTTGAACTACCCAATAAAGTGGTCAGAAATTGGCAATTTGGCCAATTTCACACAAATTTCAAAAGATGCCAATTTCAAAATAGGGTCCAGAATAAACGAGACAGACATTCCTGTCACTAAAATAACATTTTATCTGTTCTGGAGTCACGTCTCCAGGCCCCTCTTACATTACTTTTGCTTTCCATGTTGAATTTTTCTCACAAAAAATAGAAGATTTTCTGTTATGTATACTACTGCATCATTGTAAAAACGGTATAAATAATATCAGCACACTTGTGCAAGAATATTAGACTCGCCAGTTGATGTGTATTGGATGCATGGCGTGATTTGTTTACTCTTGAACATCGGCAAAAAATCGAACATTTTCGCTGCTTTGCGCTCAGTTTCAAGGTACTTATCGTGAAACCAATCAAAATTATCTCTTTCTGTAATATCTTCCATTCTATCAAATGAGACCAAGAAAACAAGAATACAACCATAAATACCATACGAAAATAGACTGCAAAATCACTGTTTTAAACCAAAAACATTGTCGGAGTTTTTTTCCCTCATTACGCACTGTGGTGTGCAGGATTTTTTTATACTGCGCACACTGACCACACAGACCCATTCTCTCACATCTAGGCCTACCAGCCTGTTTCCACTTGATTTGAGGGCGCTGGAATTTAGGCGTACTAGTACGTCAAAACCCTGGCGCATAAGCCGTACTAGTACAGCCGAAACCCTGAAAGGGTTAATATGCATGAAAGGGGTGAATGTACTTGATAAGCAGCGAGTATGAATAGTTCCTTTGTACAGTGGTCCCTCGGTTTTCGCCGAAAATTTGTTCCAGAATGCTGCTTAAGTGCCATTACAGAACGAATTTACTTCCTTAAGAAATAATGTCACGTGGGTTAGTCAGTTTCATACACCCAAAAACACACTTGCAACAGCACTTACGAAAATACACTTGCATAAATGTTCGAGTTTGAAGATGCACGAAAACCGAGGGACCACTGTATATGGAAAAAGGGGATAAAAAAATGAAAGAATTGTAGGAGAGTAAGCCTGTTAATTAAATAACTGGTAAAGTGTATAATAGCTTAATAAAAGAATTATGGGCAAGAGAGGAGGATTGCAGAGGAACAAGGTTTTGGGAAGGGTAGGGGATATGTAGATTGTGTTCACATTGAAACACCTTAATGAACAATACTTGGATTAAGGTAAGGAACTTCTCATTGCATTTATAAATTTAGAAAAGGCATGTGATAGGGTGCATAGGGGAACAATATGGCAGATGCTGTAATTATATGGAATAGGTGGTAGGTTACTTAAAGCAGTAAATAGCTTTTATGTGGGTTAAGAGGCACAGGTTAGGGCAGGTGTGGGCAAACTTTTCAGTACAGGGGCTACATTCAGTTGATGCAAACAACACAAACATCTTTCTTGAATTTTTTTTCAGATTTCAAAACTTTTCTGAGTGCAGAGATACATAAAACTTTACCACTGGTTTACTTTCAAATCTCCTCTTGATCTTGGCCGTAGTTTGCCCACCCCTGGGCTGTAATATAACCATGGTTTAACATGTTTATAGGTGGGGGTTGTAAAAGTGGATGTTAGGGTGTTGGAGAGGTGTGGGATTGAGAGAGAATGAATATGGCGACTTGATAGTGAATCTGACTTGATACTTGCCAGAATATGCTACAGGGTAGTACCCTAGTTCCACATAAGTTTCTTCCAGGTATAGTTTATATGTACAGTTTATATAGTGTTCCATATGAACTGTACCTCAAGCAATGGGTTCTCCTCTGGACTGTACAACCCTTGAGTTTAGTACTTAAATTTATTATAAAATCTGAGCTGTGGCAAGGCTGTTCCTTATATTGCACTATTATTAAATAGTGGTATTATTTTAGATGGACGGAGGAAGTTCCCAGTTAACCATGGTCCCACATCTGCAGACACACTTTTACAAGTAAGTTAATGTTTTTAATTAGTTTGTGCCTAATCTATATAAAAACTCCGACACATTATTGATTTTCCGCCCAGTTCCTATCCTGCCATGAAATTAAAACTTCCATATTGACTTAATTTCTAGTATCATTTAATTGGTCTTCACATTTTTTATATGCTGGGTTTCTAATCTTTTCTAACCTTGCCTGTTTTTATTGCAAATAGATTGCATATGCTGGAAAGCATATTACATTCATGGACACAAATATGTATATGCTATGCATGCACCAACCCCCACACACACCCCCCCACACACACACACACACACACACACACACACACACACACACCCCACACACATAACACCAGACACATCTCCTGAGGTGCACATCAACCAAATAACTGCTGCAGCATACGGGCGCCTAGCAAACCTAAGAACAGCATTCCGACATCTTAATAAAAGAATTGTTCAGGACCCTGTACACTGTACGTTAGGCCCATACTGGAGTATACAGCACCAGTTTGGAACCCACATCTAGCCAAGCACGTAAAGAAGCTAGAGAAAGTGCAAAGGTTTGCAACAAGACTAGTACCGGAGCTAAGGGGTATGTCCTAGGAGGAGAGGTCAAGGGAAATTGACCTGACGACACTGGAAGACAGGAGAGATAGGGGGGACATAATAACGACATATAAGATACTGAGAGGAATTGACAAGGTGGACAGACAGAATGTTCCAGAGATGGGACACAGCAACAAGGGGACACAGTTGGAAGTTGAAGACTCAGATGAATCACAGGGATGTTAGGAACTATTTCTTCAGTCAGTGGTCGGGAAGTGGAATGGTTTGGGAAGCGATGTAGTGGAGGCAGGTTCCATACATAGCTTTAAGAAGAGGTATGATAAAGCTCATGGCGCAGGGAGTGTGACCCAGTAGCGGCCAGTGAAGAGGCGGGGCCAGGAGCTATGACTCGACCCCTGCAACCACAACTAGGTGAGTACACACACATGCAGACACCAACCCATCCCCCATGCAGACACCAACACCCCTCCCCCACACAGACACCCCCCCCCCACGCAGACACCAACATCCCCCACAAACAGTTGTTCCGGACCCTGTACACTGTATGTCACCCATATTGGAGTATGCAGCTCCAGTTTGGAACCCTCACCTGGCCAAGCACGTCAGGAAACTAGAGAGAGTACAAAGGTTTGCAATGAGACTAGTCCTGGAGCTAAGGGGCATGTCCTATGAGGAGAGGTTAAGGGAACTCGACCTGATAGCACTGGAGGACAGAAGGGACATGATTCTGATGAGCTTTTTGCAAGGGTTCTTAAGGAATGCAAAATGGAACTCTGTGAACCTTTAACTAACATTTTTAATTTCTCTTCAAACAGGTGTAGTGTCTGATATGTGCAAGATAGCTAATGTAATAACTATTTTTAAAGCAGGGGACAAGTCGCTACCGTCAAATTACCGCCCAATAAGCCTGACCTCATTTGTAGGCAAATTATTAGTCAATTATAGCTGATATTATAAGAAGCCATCTAGATAACCATAATTTGATTGATACTCAGCATGGATTCACGAGGGGCCATTCCTGCCTATCTAATTTATTAACGATAAAGAATTCAATATTTTTTATTTAGATTTTAGTAAGGCTTTTGATAGAGTACTGCACCAGAGACTGTTAAAGAAAGTGGCAGCTCATGGCATTGGGGAAAAAGTGCTGTCATGGATTGAGTCATGGCTCACCAATAGGAAGCAGTGTGTGCTTAAATGGGGTTAAATCCGAGTGGGGATCTGTAACAAGTGGCGTTCCACAGGGATCAGTCTTAGGCCCGTTGTTTATAATATATATCAAAGACCTTGATGAGGGAATTACTAGTGATATGAGCAAATTCGCCCATGACATGAAGATAGGAAGGATAATTGATTCAAACGTAGATGTCAGGGAACTTCAGGAGGATTTAGACAAGCTCAATTCCTGGTCAGAAAAGTGGCAGATGCAGTTCAATGTAGATAAATGCAAGGTTCTGAAGCTTGGGAGTGTCCATAACCCAAGCACTTATAAGTTAAATAACGTAGAACTTAGCCATACAAATTGCGAAAAGGACTTGGGGGTTATGGTAAGCAGCAACCTTAAACCAAGACAGCAATGCCTAAGCGTACGTAATAAGGCAAACAGATTACTGGGATTTATATAGAGAAGTGTAAACAGAAGTCCAGCTGTTATATTACAGCTTTATACAGTGGACCCTCGCCATTTGAACTTAATCAGTTCCAGGAGCTTGTTCTTAATGTGAAATGTTCGAAAGGCGATTTAATTTTTCCCATAAGAAATAATGGAAATACAATTAATCCATTCCAGAAACCCAAAAATATTAAAAAATAATATATTTTAATAAAATTAAGCTTCTACATAGACAAAAACATTAAATACTACAGTGCTGTACTACTTAAAGTATTAGTAAATAAATGCAAGTCTTTTTACTTACCATTATTGAAGATTGTTGATGGCATATGGAAGAGAGGGAGGAGAGGGGATAGTGTTTGGAAGGAAAATCCCCCTCCACAAGGACTTCAGGTATCAAAGCCCTATCTGGGGTTACTTCTTTTCTTTGTCTTTTAATCCCACTAGGACCAGCTTGGGAGTCACTGGACACTTTAACAAAATAATTGTCCACAGTCCTCTTTCTGGTGCCTTTTTAACATGTTCCTGAAGGACATTGTTTGGTCACTGAACATGCTGCTGTTATGGCTTGTTTGAGCTTGCTCAGGGTGGTATTTTTCAACAAAGTTTGCAACCTATTCCACATTGTACACATCTCCTTAATCTCTTAAGAAGGCACCTTCTTCAGCCCCTCTTCCTCCTCCTCCTCCCGTGAATCTAGCCTCAAATCTGGTCTGATGCTCTTCCATTTCCAGCTGTTGCAGCTCTTGAGTTGTTAGCTCTACCCTGTGGCCCTGCACTAACTCTTCCACATCCTTGCCACTCACCTCCAACCCCAGGGACTTGCCCAATTCCACAATAGAGTCCACAACAGGCACAGGGTCGGTAGGGTCAGGGTCATCCTCAAACCCTTCAAAATCCCTCTGTTGGACACAACCTGGCCACAATGGTCTCCAAGCAGAGTTCAAAGTCCTGGAAGTCACTCCCTCCCAAGCCTTGCCTATAAGGCCTATGCAGCTGTAGATATTGAAGTGATTCTTCCAGAAAACACTAAGGGTCAATTCACTGTCTGAGGTAATTTCAAAGCACTTTTCAAACACTGCTTTTGTGTAGAGTTTTTTTAAGTTACAGATGACCTGCTGGTTCATGGGCTGGAGAGTGGTGGTGTTAGGAGGCAAGAACTTCAGTTTTATAAATCTGAAGTCTTCACACAGTAGGTCTTCCATGTTTTGAGGATGTGAAGGAGCATTGTCCAGTAACAGGAGGCACTTTTTGTCCAAACCCTTTTCCTGTAGGTATTTTCTCACACTGGGGCCAACACTTCATGGATCCAGTCACTGAAAAGGTGCTTTGTGACCCATGCATTCTAACTAGATCTCCACAAGACACAATCTATTTTTGACGACATTGTGTCTCTTGAACACACTGGGATTTTCCGAGTGATACACTAGTAAAGGCTTCAATTTAAAATCCCCAGTAGCATTACTACACATCATGAGAGTTAGCCTGTCTTTCATAGGCTTGTGTCCTGGCAGTGCTTTTTTCCTCCTGAGTAATGTAGGTCCTTTTGGGCATTTTCTTCCAAAACAGGCCTGTTTCGTCACAATTGAACACTTGTTCAGGTTTCATTTTTTCAGTTTTTATGTAGTCCTGAAACTCGTTTATGAATTTTTCATCTGCATGTTTGTCTGAACTGGCAGCCTCACCATGCCTTACCACATTATGTATGCCACTACGATTTTTAAATCTCTCAAACCAGCCTTTGCTGGCTTTAAATTCACTACCACTACAATCAACACTGGTTGCAGGCATTTTCTTTGCAAGATCGGCATGCAACTTCCTTGCCTTTTCACAAATGATTGACTCCAACACACTATCACCCGCTAACTCTTTATCCACACCAGCAACAACTTCTCAATCTCTTCGATTATTTGTGGTCTATTTTTGGCTCGCACAGTAACACCTTTTGCAACATCAGCTTCCTTAATTTGTTCCTTCTTAAGCAGGATAGAAGCGATAGTTGACCTGTTTTTGCCATATATCCTGGCAAGATCACACATTCGCACACCACTCTCGTATTTTTGTATTTCCTTCTTCATTTCTACAGTGTTTCTCACTTTCATCATCCCAGGGGTACCACTAGGAACTTTCTTGGGACCCATGGTAGCTTATTTCACAGTCGCTCTTAATGAACAAACTCCAAACAATTGTAATTAAGTGTTGAAATGTCTGGATGAGCGTGCAGGGTATTGTTCTCTCGAGTGTAAACAACGCGGGAATGGCTCTCCACGCCTGCGCGGTGAGGCACCCAAGCGCCTGGGCGGACAGGTCACGAACGCATTCGTTCGACTCGCGATAATTTGTTCGTATGAGGATATCAATTTTCTTGTACTAATGACGATTTGTTCGACTGCCAAGCCGTTCGAATAGCGGGGGTCCACTGTACATCATTAATAAGGCCTCGCCTAGATTATGCAGCTCAGTTCTGGTCTCCATATTACAGAATGGATATTAATTAGTTAGAAAACATTGAGCGTAGAATGACATTGCATTAGAAATCTTCCGTATGAAGAAAAATTGAAGACCCTAAAATTACATTCACTTGTAAGACGAAGAATGAGGGGAGACATGATTGAGGTATACAAAGGGGATATAAATAAGGTCTTGAGGATATCTCTCCAAGAGAAAACCTGCAATAATAAGTTTAGATTTAGAAAGGATATAGGAAAGTATTGGTTTGGAAATAGGGTAGCTGATGAGTGGAACAGTCTGCCTAGTAGGGTTATTGAAGCTAGGACCTTGGGTAGTTTCAAATTTAGGTCGAATAAATTCATGAGTGAGAGGGGTTGGATTTGAGTGGGACTCGCACATAAGTAAATAGAATAATCAAAGCTTATTTCTTGGGTAACATTGAAAATTGGGTTGAGCAAATATTCTGTTAGTGGGATGGATTGTGAAGGACTTGCCTAGTATGGGCCAACAGGCCTGCTGCAGTGTTCCTCCTTTCTTATGTTCTTCCTGCTGTAAATTCTTTCAACCAGAAATGTGCCATTCTTCAGTCTTCCAAAAACAATGCTACAACACTGGCTGCCCTGCATAGCATCTAAAAGGGACCAGGAGGTACAGACTTTGTAAGACAAACAATAATAGTTGCAACAACCCCATTCAAAGTGATTTTTTAGTAGCAGGAAATGAAAAAAGAAAATGGAAGGAAATAAAAATAGTCCACCACCTTGGAGCCTTGTTGGACTGGAGGCACAGCCAGTGGCCTCCCCATGGCCCTCCAGAACTACAACTACTGATGCCAATAACAAAATCCCCCCCAACAAACACAAAATACAACCTCGTTTATATTTGCTAATATACAGGGCCTTAAGCCATCCACCAACAACAAAATTCTTTTTATCAGTGGACTTCTAGAGGAGTCAAATGCAATGTTTGCAACCTTCACAGAGACCCACACAAAAGATCACTTTGACAATGAAATATGGATAGATAAATGGGTACAACCTTGTTAGATGTGACAGAAAGAACAGGCAACAAGGGGGGGGGGGGAGTCGGCCTGTATGTCAGTCCCTCATCTGCACAGATGTTGAACACCACAAATGATGTACTAGTTGAAGTTCTAACAATAAAGATAGCCAAAACCTAGTCATCGTGGTTGTATATAAGCCACCAGATGCAACACCCAACAGTTCAAGGAACACCTACTGAAAATTCATTACTGTCTGGAAAGCCTTCCAGCTCCATCCCCAAACATCTTACCGCTTGGTGATTTCAACCTAAGGCATACAAAATGGAAGAATGTAGCAAATGTTGTAGCAGAAACAATCCTTGAATGCAGCACAGATGAAAGGTCACACACACAAGCTATTAAATCTCTGCGATACACATCCTAAGTCAGCAGATAGTGGAGCCAACAAGACTGGAAAACACGCTTGACCTTATCTTCACAAATAATTAGGACCTGGTAAGACATAACAATATCAAAAACAATATGGATCACAATCTAATCAAAGTTCAAAGTTCAGACTTACATGCCTCTTCAAGGGGGGCTCCTTGCTGTGGTGAAGAGGCTCTTGGTCTGAGGAATTGGACCTTTTGGTCTTCTTCCTCAGACCGAACCTAATTACCCCCCAATCCCCCCTCCCTTTTCCCATTTTCCCCATCCTCCCTTTTTCCCTTTTCCTCCTCTTCCTCCTCATCCCTCCCTTATTTCCTTCCCATTTTTAACCTGGGAGCTTCCTCCACGGGCATTCTAGTTCCTAGGTAGGGGAAGGGTATCGTGGTCCATCCCATTCCGTTGAGGTCCTTGGTGGTGGTGTAGTTTGCCGTGGAATCTGGATCGCCTGGGGATGTCCCGTTCCCTCCCGGTCTCCCGGGAGTGGCCTTGGTATCTTTCGGGCGACGGGTGTATCTCTGGAGGCCACCTTTCGGATTCCGGGGTGGTGGCCGAAGGCGGTATGCTTTGTGGCGGATATCCGGCCGCCTCTCTTTGTCCGCCGAGGTGGCTCGGTGGATGTGAGGTTGCTATCCCGGATTGCTGGTTTACTGGCATGAAGGGTAGGGTATGGCACGGGTTCCATGCAGCATCTGCACTACTGGCGGTGTTGAGGTCCTCTTGGGCGCGGAGGGGGATTTGCGCCCTTCCATTCCTCCTAGGAGCTATTCCTCCACGTTCCCCTTTTTTATTCTTTTTTTATTTTTATTTTCTTTTCTTCTTTCTTTTTTTTTCTTAAAAATAAAAAGAAAGAAGTAACCTAACCATGGCTGACCCAATCCATGAACCCAATACCCCCGGGCCCCTTCTTGATACCGCACCTAGTTCTGACCCTACCTCGTTCCCGGACAGCTCTAATACCCCTGTACCTCTTGCTGGTGCCTGCTCGTCACCTGCTTCAGGTACTGGGGTTCCGACCGCCCTTTTGATGTATCTGACCTTCGCTCTTCTCTGACCTTGATTCCGGCTTCTCCCTCGACGGTGCGGCAATTTTCGAATCGCTCGCCCGTCTCCCATCGGACCACCCCCGGTCCCACATCCAAACGACCACGACCCTTACATGACGATTCGACTCTTCCTTCTCGTTCATCTCAGAAACGCCTAGCACGTCGCGCACTCCCTTAGATTCATTGTTTCACACTCCTCAATGGACGAAGTTTTTTACTCTCAGACCGACTACTCCAACTACCTATCTTTCCGATCATAGTATTGGTAAAGCTCTCCTACGCCATGTAGGCAAAGATATCTCTTTTCACGCTCTCAAGAGCGGCACTCGCATCATCACAGTCCAGAATGCTGGCCAAGCTCGCGATCTTTCCCTTCTTACGACCATAGATACTATTCCTATCACTATTGACAAGCATCATTCTCTTAATTCTTGTAGTGGTACTGTCATTTTACCCCACACCATTGTCCAACGGAATTTCCAGACATGTGGTGAAGACATTTTAGAGCAACTTGAACTCCAAGAACTCCCTATCCTTAAGGTTGACACTTTTACCCTCCCTGCCAATAAGCGAAGACGTTTTCCATGCAATGTAGCTCGTTTAACGTTTGACTGCCGTGAACTCCCACCTTCGGTATATATTGCAGGTCAACGTTTACAAGTTCGAAGGTGACCCCTACACCACAGCAGTGTAGAAACTGCTGGCGTTTTGGTCATCCAGCGAAAT